>CAKAKR010057246.1:0-73941 GCA_916700685.1 Adelosebastes latens | reverse complement strand
TAAACATTATTTTTTGCCTAGATGAATAGACTTAGCAGGTTACAGACATAGGAATAGTCACACTAAATACAATTAAAGGCACTTGTTAGGAAAAAGGCTATAATAGACTTGTTGACACTTTTCCCAAAATGTATGTATCTAGCTGGCTACAAGCACAGAATGTAAACCAGAACAACATGTGAGTGAAGAACAATAAAGCTAATTCACTGATTTTACAATCATGTACAATGTACAAGCCTCACATGTGCAGATCAGGTCCCAGAATTAAAAAAATACTGCATGAAACTGTTACTGATGATACTTTAGACAGTTGATCAGCAGTAAAGTGCTGTTCTTTAAGAATGCATTATAGTTCAGTTAAAAAACGGCCTATGAGCGTAATCTAACAGGTTTTCTTTTGTATTAACAGTAAAGCGCTGTTTTTAGCAATAACAGGTTAATACTGTTGAAATCCTGCTGTAAATTAACAGCAATTGTTTACAGTGTATAATGTGCAAAATATGTCAAATGTGTTTAACTTTGGGACAGACTTCTGAATTTTTTTCTTTTTTTAAATTCTTATTTTATTCTAACATCTTTAACTATTCTATTGTTATTTTTACTGCTTATTTGCACCAACAAATCCAAGCAAATTCCTAGTATATACCTGATACACCTGGCAATAAACAATATTCTGATTCTGATTCTGAAGTTTCATTAGTGGTGGAAAAAGTACTCAGATTTTTTTTACTTAAGTAAAAGTAATATATCACCACAGTGTAGAAATGCTCAAGTAAATGTCCTGCATTCGAAATGATACTTAAGTAAAAGTACAAACAGTATTAGCATTGAATGTACTTAAAGTAAGAAAAATAAAAGTACTCATTATGCAGAATGACTCATTTCAGAATAATGTATTTTATACTAATGGTGCATTAAACATCACTTTAATGTTGCTGATGTGGCCGATTTCAACTGATTAATGGGAAGTTTACAGTAATCTAATAATAGATTGTAATCTATTAGTTGATTATATTGTGTATTAATAATCTGAATCTGCAAAGTAACTAGTGACTGAAGTTATTAAATAAATGTAGTGGAGTAAAAAGTACAATATTTGCCTCTGACATGTAGAGTAAAAGTATAAAGTAGAATAAACTCTAAGTACAAGTACCTCAACATTGTAGTTAAGTAAATGCGCTCAGTTAATTTACCTAAAATATAGACCTAATTCTGGAAAGAACAATTTAAGTTTGGCCCATCCGTTCATGCATTTTTATTTAAAGAAACTCTTTGTAAACCACCAGTCAGACTATATTGGCCTGATTTAAACTGTGATTTGAACCCCAAAATATTCATTAATTAAACTTATTTTAGATCTACAGTAGGTGACATTACAAATTATTCTAAAGGCGGTCAAATTACAAGGGAAGTGAAAATCAAAGTCATGATTTCTGTTCCCCTGTCATTTTCTATTCCTCAAGATCAGTTTTATTTTGGAGGAACTAGTGCAGGGGTCAGCAACCTTTACTATCAAAAGAGCCATTTTAGGCAAAAAACAAAAGAAAAAATCTGTCTGGAGCCGCAAAACATTTGAGGTCACATTGAGGGAAAAAATCTGAGATTTACAGAATAAAGTCACAACTTTACGAGAATAAAGTCATAACTTTGCGAGAAAAAAAGTTGTATCGTTACGAGAATAAAGTCATAACTTTATGAGAAAAAAGTCGTAATATTATGAGAATAAAGTCATAACTTTATGAGAAAAAAAGTCTTAATATTACGAGAATAAAGTCATAACTTTACGAGAAAAAAAGTCGTAATATTACGAGAATAAAGTCATAACTTTACGAGAAAAAAAGTCGTAATATTACGAGAATAAAGTCATAACTTTACGAGAAAAAAAGAAAATAACACGTAAAATTACTACTTTATAATATTATGACTTTATTCTCGTAAACCTACAAGGGAAGTGAAAATCAAGGTCAGGATTTCTGTTCCCCTGTTATTTTCTATTCCTCAAGATCAGTTTTATTTCGGAAGAACTAGTGGAAATGAGCCTGTGTCTGACTGAGCTCATTGATCACATTATCAGCAATCAGGCTGATAGTTTGCTGACAGTTGATTTAATCAGTGATTACAGTGTTTCTGTTTTTATTTTTGTTCCCAGGTGCATCCAGGCACTGAGGTGACAGTGATTGACTTGTATAACAACCTGGCCAGTATGAAGCCGTTGTGGAGGCAGGTCCGAGACTTCAGGAAAGCTTTTGACGCCATTGTGCAAAAGAATCCTGATGGTGTTCATCTTCTGTGCTTCTCACAAGGTACTCTCTCCCACTCACATCACACTGTATGCACACACCACCGTCATTCTTTAGCCATGTCATAAAAAGTCTTTGAGCATTTATCTAGGGATGCAGCAGCAGCAGAGTGAACTATTACATATTAAAAGTAAAGACTAACGAAGGGTGTGAGCGTCAGTGTTAAAATGTCCTGCCAGTTAAAGACTGAAGAGCTTGGGAAAGAAATAGGATCTCCAAGATAAAATGACTTTGTGAAGAAAAAAAATTCTGTATAAAGCCTTTTGTGACTCAAGAGGGAGCTGTGAGAAGTCTGATTGATTGCCTCAAGTGATGTCACTTGAGTCAGGAGGTCAGTTGGGGCTGAACACTACAAGTTTGTAAATTAAAAAAATCTGGAGGTGTGGAATCAGAAAGAAGAGAGCTAACCAGACTTCTGTAGCTTCTCATCTCTGCTGAAGATATAGAGGCTACAGGCTACATTAGCCACTACTAGCACAACACACCTCTGACTGAACTATCAGCTGCCTTGTTGCATTGTGGGTAATGTAGGTATCAAGTTTTGACAAGGAAGAAGAATATGTGAAATAAAATAAACCGATATCTCTGGTTCTGCTGGATAGATTTTTATCCTTTTAAAAAAAACAAAAAACTGTCCATTATGAATCCGACAGTGTTATTGCATTGTAAGGGAGTACTCTTTTAAAGGTACGGTGTGTAGGATTTGGCAGCATCTTGCGGCGTGGTTGCAGATTGCAACCAACTGAGTACCCGTCCACTCACTCTTCCCTTTCTTAGACTGCTGTAATGTGAGCCGCTGAGTGCAAAACCGTGGTAACGCCGTTCTCCTCGCTCAGAGGCCATCCTCACCATAATAACACTACTTTAGGAGCAACGGAAGTCAGACGGCGGCTGACGGTACCACGGTTTTGCACTCTGTGGCTCACGTTACCACAGTTTCACAAGCGTGTGGGAGAACTACGGTGGCCTTCAGGTAACTTAAAACCGCAAATGGTCCCATCTATAGCCAGTGTTTGGTTTGTCCGTTCTGGGCTACTGTAGAAACATGGCGGAGCAACATGACTCCGTGAGGAGGTATGTTGATATAAAGGGCTCATTCTAAGCTAACAAAAACACAACAATTCTTAGTTTCAGGTGATTATACACTAATGAAAACATAGTTATGAATATTATATTCCATTTCTGCTAATAGATACAATAGAAATGTTACACACTGTTCCTTTAAGTTAACAAGAGTTTCCAAATTAGCCGTAGTTGTGAATGGTCGTCCGTCTTTATGTTTTTTAGCCAAAAGGCACTTTTCAAAATCTGTAGTACCTGTATCAATGTTACATACTAAAAAAAAATAGGAATTTGAGTGTGACATGGTTTTTTATTATACCTCCAGTGGATTATGTTTAAAACCTGTTTAATTTATTTTTAAGTAAAATTACATCAAACAAATGTACAGTACGGTTGTGGCTCAGCAGGCAGAGCGCATCGTCCACTGTTTGCAGGGTTGGTGGTCTGATCCAAAGTGTCTTTGAGCATGACCTTGACCCCCCAATTGCTCTCGATGGTTCAGTCTACCCTCATTTATATAAATGGAGTGGACAAAATAATAGAAACACCTCTCTGTATAATGCAATACAGTTCAACAGCTCCCCAAACTACATCCTCCAAACATCCTTCTAAAACAGTTTCAACAAAAAACTGAACATTATAACCTTCATGAAGGTAGAAGTTATTGCAGGACGGTTGTATTGGGCTGCACTAGTTTTAGCTAGGTGTACCTAATAAACATACAGAGTGTGTATTTCGAGAGGCGTCAGTCAGTCTGTCGAGACCCAAAATAAATTCTCACTGTGAGATAATGTCAGACAAACTTGGATGTTGTATAATCTCTGTGCATGCAGTACTGTTCCCTGAAGGTCAGTTTAACAAAATAACCACCATGAGCATATCTAAGAATATACAGTATACAGTTCAAAAAACGTCTGTTGATTACACGACCTTGCCTATCACATTAAGTTGAGGAATAATATCTATATTCCACAGGCCTTCAACTTTCACTTCCACATTTCTAGCTTACTGAGATAAGAATAAGTGCCATTTTTTTACCCACGTGGCTCACAGTTCAGCTCTGTAGTTTATATTCTTATGTCCTATGTATGTTCTTATGTATTCAAAAGTTTAGAGGCAGAAAACCTTTAACTTTTATCCACATTCTCTCATTTTCAAACTTGTTTTAACAAAGAGTGCAAAAGACTTGACCCTTATTTGTGACTTGCAAAATAATGACTTGGTCCCACCCCTGCTGGTTTGTCGTAACTCTCTTGATGTTGTGTCCTCTTCTTTTCCTTCTTAAGGTGGTCTGATTTGTCGAGCAATTCTCTCCACGGCTCCACACCACAACGTGGACACCTTCGTTTCGCTGTCGTCACCACATGCCGGGCAGTATGGAGGTCAGGGAGCTTCAGTTTAATGTATTAAGCATGTCTGTATAACCCCTGTTCTCCAGGGAATTATGACATTTTAGGAGACTCTGTTAAAGGGTAACTTCAGTATTTTTCAACCTGGACCGAATTTTCCCATGTTTTGTGTGTAAGTGACTAATGGGGACAACAATTTCTGAGATTGGTCCAGTATTGAGGGAGAGCGCTGTAACCGGCAGCCGCGAAACGAGCTGTGAAGGCAAGTGAACAGTGTCAATGTAACGTTACATTCACTAAAAGAGCTTGTCTTTGCCACTGACAGGTTCAGATTATTATTATGAGTGTCTTACAACATTATGGAAAGGACCCTACAGAGAAATAAAACATTTTTCTTACCTTTCACTTGATCTGTTCTGTTTGTTATTGTGTCCAAGTCCCGCTCAAGGAGAAGTGTCGTTGTGAAATCTGAATATCTGTATACTCTGGCTCAAATAAATACGGGCAGCCATCGAATTCAAAGACCTCGTCCACATTGTCGAAATCATCTAAATATTCAACTATGACATTGAAAATCATTTAGACAACACTAAGCTACGCTTTCTGTACTCCAACACAACAAACTCTGCCCGGCTGGCACTCACGTTTCCACCATGGATGTATTCTACTATTCCACCGTTGTCTCCTGGCAACACATCACCTCGCCAGATTTCAGAACGAGACTTCTCCTTGAGCGAGACTCTTTCCGTAATGTCAGACACTAATCAGAGCCTGTCATGGCAAAAACAAGCACTTAGTGGACGTAAATGAGGGTGCCAGCTTGCCCCAATAAGATTACATTGCAGCCCGTGAGCAGCTGCCGGTTACAGCGTTCTCCCTCAATACTGGACCAATTTCAGAAATTGTTGTTCCTATTAGTCAGTTAGACACAAAAACATCGGGAAATAGGGTTGAAAAATACAAAAGTTACCTTTTAATTCACCAGAACTTCAAACAATATTGATTCATAATTGATTCTAAATTTCAAAGTACTGTCTTACTCCACAGACACAGACTACCTGAGGTGGGTATTTCCTCACCTCATGAAGAAGACAGTGTTTCGTATTTGCTACAACAGAGTGGGACAGAAAGTGTCTATCTGTGACTACTGGAACGGTGAGAATGATGATAAATTTATCTTTAACTGAGGAGAACCTGCACGTGGCTTTACATCCCCACCTTGAAAAGATAACAGATATATATATATATATATATATTCATCTTTTCTCCACAGACCCTCACCATAGGTCCCGCTACCTGCAGGGCAACAGCTTCCTGCCGATGCTCAACGGTGACAGACCTCACAAAGACACGACAGGTATAGTGGAATGAAATACTGTTGTGGCCATTATATGCTTGTGGATGTATACAGTAACAAAGCACAGTCATGCATTTCTCCGTTACACCTCCTCAGCATGGAGGGAAAACTTTCTGCGCATCAAGAAGCTCGTGCTGATTGGAGGACCAGATGATGGCGTCATCACACCGTGGCAGTCCAGGTATCGTCAAAGATTTATAATTCATATACACACTGTTGATTCTCTGTCATTTTAATGTGGCTATGATGTGAAGTCGTTCAGGATCGCCTGTGATCTCGTGGGTCTCTTGATGATTAAATTAAAAGTAAACATGAAAACCAAGAGCAACTTGATTCAAATCTGAAAAAAGGCTAGTTTTGAATAATCCACAGATTATCATCCACAAGCCACATGAAGTCTGAGGTTCTTCACCAAAAAACAAGATAATACAAAACCTCTAAATATGTGAATGCGTTTGGTTGCTTTTATATACAGTATTTATATAAATCTAGCGCCACTTAAAAGTCTTTTGTTAATAGATACCTGATACTGTATGATAGATAAATATTTGCTTCTGTCCTTTTCTGCCTTGTCTGTGATTGGTGGTCGATAGCGTTTTTAGGAGATACTGGCTGTAAATACATTAAATTAGGTTTCAATCTGGAAAAAATGTGCATGGGAAGAAGTCCCCCCCTGGTTTCAAGACCTCTTTACCTGAACTGACTGTTTCCTCTTTTCTAAACAGCCACTTTGGATTCTATGACAGCAACGAAAACATCGTACAAATGAGGAACCAGGAGGTAAGTTTGAAACTAATGTATTTGTACACCACTTGTATCACTTCTATATCGACCTGAAACCCTATGTGAAAACACCCTAAGAAGCGTTGTGTTTTTGTTAGCTTAGAATGAGCCCTTCATATCTACATAGTGAGCGGGTCCTCTTCACAGAGTCCGCCATGTTGCTCCGTCATGTTTCTACCGTTTCTATGTTACCTGAATGCCACCGTAGTTCTTCGACACACTTGTTTTTTTTTTGCAGAGTGCAAAACCGTGTTACCACCAGCCGCCATCTGAATTTCGACCACGGTTTTGCACTCAGCGGCTCACGTTACCGCAGTCTTGGAAAGGGAGGAGTGAGCGGAGGGGTACTCAGTTGGTTGCAATCTGCAACCACACCACTAGATGCCGCCAAATCCCACACACTGTTCCTTTAAATGGTAGTCATCTCTCTCTCCTCCTATTTTGTAATAACCCCGTCCAACTCTTCTTCTCTCCCTTTGACAGTTTTACAAGAACGATGCATTTGGCCTGAAGACGCTGGACGCTCGGGGCGACGTGTCGGTGTGCGTTCACTCCGGAGTGAAGCACGTTCAATGGCACTCAAACTACACAGTGTTCAGGAGCTGCATGGAGAAGTGGCTCACATGAAGAGTGTGAGAGATCAACTGAAATAGACTATACGATCTAAACTGTATTTTATTTATATGATTTTTTATACAAGACAGTTACCATATAAACCAAACACCTATTAAAAAATATCAGCATCTATAAATATTCTTTTCCTTTCACAAGCTTCTTTCCTTTATGTGGCAATACTGATCAATCGCTGCTCTCTAGTGGAGGTTTATTGTACTCTGGAGTCTTGTAAAGCTGTGGTTCCCAACCTTTTTCCTCAAGGGACCCCTTTTCTATCATTGAGTAAACTGACGACCCCTGACTAAGTGATATATTTTATGGATATTGCATATTATATTTAATGCATAACAATAACAGTACAGAACAACTGAAGGAAATTTGTGTAAAACAAGCGATTTGGATGAATTTTGAGGAGATTATTTCCCGTGAATATTGCATCAGAGAGGATTTTTCCTGGTATTTTAAGGACTTTCATGACAATTCTCTGTATTATTTATTTTTAACAATCATACATACTTACATACATATTCAGTTTTCTTCTCCCTGACGCTTGGCCATTGTTCTATCAGCTCTTTGGTTGTTTTAACTGCTTACTTTTCTAATGCAGGAGGAGGCTGTTACTGTTATTGCCCTTATCCTGTTTATATCTTGAATCATAATCCAAACTTTAAAAATAACGATTTAATTTAGTTTTCTTCACAGAAATGGATGGAATACTGAGATACAGGCCGACTGGATATTTATTAAAAAAAAGTTGTCTTACACCCCTTAAAATCAAGAAGGCCTCGCGATCCCTAGTGGGGTCCACGCTGGGGTGAAACTTTTAGGCATGATGTTGAGTTTCAACCCACAGAGAGCAGGTTAGTAATGTTTCTGCCTCAACTAACGTAACTTGGCGTTAATTGATCCTTTTAGAATATCTGAAATATTTTCTCTCCATATTAAAGTATTTTGTAGGAACACCAATGTTGAAAATTATTAGTATGTTTGTTTATTTTCTATTTTTTTAATTGAAAATTTTGGCCACACCTTAAACAATTATAGTCTAAATTTTCACCAGTTCCCTCCAAAAAATTAAGTTGTTCCCAAAGGCATTGTCAGTCTACAAGACTGTTAAATGTGGTGTGAGGATGTAACGGTCAATAACCAACAAAAGAAATCCACACCCGCCTGTTAACCCTGAGTTATAAACACTGACTGTCCATGAGAATAGAAACCCCTTTACATTGGCACAACTGACACCCGTACTCATGAAATAACTGCAGTTCCTCTCTTTTGTGCCAGAGAGCAGCAAAACGCGTTTTTAAATTCCAGTTGAAGTTATTTTTTATTTCATTTATTTATTTATTTATTTTTCTAATTTCCATTTTTATTTTTTTATTTTTTTTATTTTTTATTTATTTTTCATATTTATTTTTTATTTTAACATTTTCACATTTTTAATAATTTTTTATTTTTAAGTTTAATGTTGTGTTGTTGGCACAACTGACAGCCATAACCATCATGAAATAACTGCAGTTCCTGTCTTTTGTGCCAGAGAGCAGCAAAACGCGTTTTTAAATGCTGCATCTCCATTTAAGCACAATGACACACAATTAGAAGCATAAATACTACAAGAGTAGGCTATGAAGTGCAACAGGATTGAGTCAACACAGAAACAAGAGTGTATTGAGTCAGAAACAGTAAACCCAAAAGCAGTAGTGTGTCCAAAATCCTTTTACTGAGCAAGCAAAGCAAGAAGGGGTCACAAAACCAGGCAGAACAACAAAACTGAGAGGGGCATCTTCAAACCAGTAAACAGGCAAGGTAAGAAAATAACTGGGGGAACCGCTGGAATGTGAGACATGAGCTCTAAATGTGACAGAGGAGAAGTGAATCTGGGCCGGTATATGAATGAGTGGCTGATGAGGTAAATGAGGCTCAGGTGTGGACATGGGCGGGGAGGCTCAGGTGAGGGGAATGAGGTGATTGCACGGCAGATGAGGGTACAGTATCTGTGGAGTCAGGCAGGTGAAATACAGGGCAAAAGCAGGAAATATAGTATAGTAACTATCTAGGTGCGCAAATAGACAAAATAGTCTCAATAAAAACTGACATTTTAAATGATATAAAGTCATTTTAGTGATGTCTGACTCTGTTTTAGACATCTTTGAACACATTGATCTATAATGATCCTGTTTCATTGTTGAAAGTTAAAGGGACTGTTTGCAAGATTCAGAAATTGGTTGTAACAGCGACACCTGTGGCCGTTAACTCAACGAAAGTCAGTGTCCTGTTGCTCGCGCTCGCCCTTGTGCACGGGCTGTATACCTGAATGTGAGCGAGCATCTGTCAAAACAGTGAGGCGACACACATCAGCTAAAACCACAATATCACTCTATATTTCACCTGCTTGGCAGTAATGTTAGCTGACCAGATGAAGGTCTCTCCATGAATCAATGCTGATCCTAGTGTTGGCTTTTCCTGCCTCAGCCTCCCGACCGCGGCCGGAGGGAACAAGGGAGACACCGGAGTTTTGGTCGGAGACGATAACGTTTCTCGCTGCGGAGCCCCGTCACTTCACAAGACACGGGAAACCTCTGTTGGTCTGGAGCAGTTATTTCTGCACAAACGTCCACTGTACATTCACTAGATATTCTCAGAGCTAAACTAACTCTTCTGCAGTGTGTAGTGTGCGCGCATGCATGGGTGGAGCAAAATAGCGAGAACGAACGTGGTGTGTGAGTGAAGGCAGGCAGGCAGAGGAGCAGAGTACAGCAGAGACTCCGGCCCTGGAGACCAAAGCTACGGTCTCCCCTGCATCCTCCGACCGCGGCTAACACTGTTTTGCAAGACGGGCTTCACTAGATAGAACTTTGCGGTTTTGGTGCTTCCGTGTAGTTTGTGTTGGAGTCTGAGTCTGAACAGCGTAGCCACACGCGAACGCGCGTGGGACACCGACCCGCAATGATTTATACGTGTAAGAAGTTACAAACAGTCCCTTTAATGAATTCATAAATAAATAATGGAATTTAAAAATCTATTTGAAAATGCAGTTTAAATAACTGGATTCACAAGTTGATTTAAGAATACAGGTTTTAATCAGGCATTTTTAAAGGTCAACTTCTGTCCCTGCGGCTTCATAGTCTGCTACCACTCCTGTTAATTATTGTTTGGTACTAAAAGAAGCTGTTAAATATAAATCTCACTGTGTGCAGTGAGGGGTGACAACATGCCCCGGTCTCCCCTACTGTTGTGTGTGTCAGCCCTCCTCCTCCTCTTCCTCCTCCTCTCTCTGCTGCTCACTGCGTGCTCGCGCTGCTCTAAACCAACAGGTATGAGCGATGACGTCAGCAAGGTGACACCCACCTCCACCACCACCTCCACCTCTCTTCCTCTGAGCCTCCGGTGTGGTGGTGCAACAACCAACGCGGCTCCAGCTTTGTGGAGATTTTTTCCTGGAAGAAACTTTTTTACCAGAAACACTCATTTATTTCTGTTTGACCTCGTGTCATTTATCACGAGACGACTATGAAGATTTCCTCCTCGCCTGCTGGACTTTAAACTTTTTTATTATTATCAGCGCGTGAAGCCCGGAGGACTCAAAAGGTAAGACTTCAACAATAACTTAATGTGAAAGCTCAAATGTGTTTTTCTGAAGACTTGAACTGAACTGAATCACACTCTGAAGTTACTTTCGCATTGAATCGCTGCACTTCAGTTCCAGCTTTATAAATAGCTTCAGATACTCGATAGTTGAGCTGTTTTCTACTGGATGATGAAGAGTTTCCATTGTGGGAACATGTCGCAAACTGTTTGTGGTTGCCTGAAAAAAGAAAAACAGCCTTTCAATGTTGTATTTTGAGCAGTTAAAAGTCATGAATAGAGGCAATTTATCATGTTTTATAGGTTTAATTCAAGGTTTTTTGCATGCAAAAACACATTTTTGTCTTTGTTTTGTCTTAAATGGGTTAAAGTGATGTGAAGGGTGTTTCATGTTTGACTTGTGAGAGAGGTGGAAAGGTTTTATGGAGAGACTGAAAGTTTCATTCATGGACATGTCTGACTGAGTTCAGTGTCAGCGTGGCTCCAAGGTCGACGTGTCCCGCCCTGTGGGGAGCTACTGTAAACACCCAGCAGCTGGGAGCTGCAACACACCAGCCAAAAACATCCAGAAACACACAAGTCAGAGCAACAAGGAAACACTTAATATGTCAAACTGGGTAGATTAGATCAACTTTTTCTGACCTGTTTTAATGTGAAGAGAGCTGGAGAATGAAGCCTTTAACAACTTTTAAAAAAAACAAAAGTCGATGTCAACGGTTTTCTTTAGCTTTTATAATGAATATGTGACAATAAAATGGTTCTCAACCCACCAAAGAGGTCACAGGATAAATCTGTGGGGTCACTTTTCTGACTTAATTTCATTTCATTTAATTTTTCATTTCAAAATTTATTTCGAACATGTAGAATACAAAAATAAATATAAAAAAAATAAAGAAAAAGAGAATGATCATACCAACAAGTGGACAGCCAGAAATAAGTAGTATTTACATCAAATGAAAAGCATAAGAAAAATAAATTGTCAAACACTTGATGCCTTGATTTACATATACGAAAAGGAGTGAGAAGAAGTACAAATTGATTTAATCCCACCCCTTCTCCATAAGTCATTCATTATTACTTAACCAGCTTCCTTATTGAGCTAAACATATACTCTAATTAAATTTTCCTACATTTGTCTAACTATAATTATTACCTTTTATCTCTGTCATACAGAAATATAAATTAATTACTGATATAATTATCCTTATCAAAATAGAAATTTGTTATCAAATCAGAATACCAATTCATTACTTATAATATAACTTAATCACAATAGAAATTAATTACTTACATATTTAACTTAATCATATTGACTAGTTGTTAATTGTTGTAATTCTCTGTAATAATTCCCTTTTTTTTATTGACAGCATTTGAAAGCAACAAAACAATTTAAGAAGGGTAATGGTCAGGAATGATTGGAAGAAGTGCTCTATGAAGTAACTCGTTCCCTCGAGTTAGAAACTCGATTTAAGAGTACTTAATTTAAGAGTAATGTTTCCTTGTCAGATTGTTTAATTTGAATAATATTAGAGGCCTAAAGAGGTAAAAAACTATACAGTATTTCACATATTAATCTATAATGTGAAATACTGTTTAGTTTCCAGCCATGTTCGTGGCTCTGTGAGGTGCTCACATGTCATCTCGTGACCCTTTGACTCTTCTGTAAATGCACCCCTATTTTTTTTTTCTGCTTTAATTCACAGACAATTTCCAACATCTATTGGACAACAAGGGGGGAAAGTGCCAGCCCTCTGTCCACGATGTCCTCCAGAGGTAAACATGACTTGTGCCGGATATGTGGCGGAGCTCTCCAGGGAAACCAAAGACGGTGGCTGTTTGGGGGCCAAAATAAGAAGACGGGACAGCCTCAGACTCCGACAGGGTCTCTGAGAGGAGGAAGCCTGTCTCGGTCCTCGCAGAGCAGCCCCTGGGGTGAGTCTGAAGCATAAGGAAATAAAGAAAAGTCTTTAGTCACAGTCTGAAGTTAACTTTCTTTTACTCTTCACAGGCAGCACATTATCTCTGGGTTCCTCCGTGTCTCTCTCCAAGTCCCAGTTATCCCTGAGCTCCCTGTCCAAAGGGATGGATCTGCTCTCGGTGTTGACTCACATACTGGGGCAGTCTGTACAACGAGGCAGCGGGCTGGAGGAGTTTGTGTGCGGCAAATGCGTGTGCGTCCTCGAGCGGGTATTCAAGTTTGACTCGGTGATAGCCAGGGTGAGGGTGCTTTCGTCCGAGAGGCTTCAGAAGCTGACGCAGGAGCGGGATAAGATCAGACACTTTGTGCGCCAAAACTACCACCAGCGACACCCGTGGGACCTCCAGAGCAGAGGCAGCACCAGTGAGGAGGATGGCGAGGCGGAGAAGGAGGGCTACAGGGAGATGCTCAAAGAGAATATGGCACTCTCGGAGTACGAGTGCTGGTCCGAGAAGTGGGACACGTGCTCGTATTCTGTAAGAACGGGTAAAAGATGCAGAAAGGGCAAAGGGTGTGAAGGCTGTGATTCTTTACGGGTGTCTGACTCGGATTATGAGTCCGCTTGTGGAGTTCCTCGCCGTTTGCCTTTCCAGCCCTTCTCCCCGTTGGCGTTGTCGCGGGACAAATCCCAGAGCATGCCTCTCCACTGGCAGAGGACGCCATCCTTCAGCTCCAGCCTGTCTTCACTGGGGGGGTCCACTGTCTCCTTACAAGCATCATCCCGCACTGAGTCCATCCGGTCTCTGGACTCTCTCGATGGCAACGATCCATTTGACTCGCCGGGTGTTCACTTTGTGCTGAAGGAGCTGAGACGTATCGAAGGGAAGGCGGTCAGTTCGCCATCAGGGAGTAGGATCCCAGTTCTGGGCAGGAAGAACTCAGGAACAGTTGGAGAGATGGCGTCGCCCTCAGTGAACAGGGTGCTGAACTTTGGGAGTGTGGAGAACGGAGGGGAGGAAATGGATGAAGTGGACGGGGATGCCCTGTCAGAACTGAGGGACGAGTTCATGCCTCTTCATCGAGGGGTGAGTGTTTTCATTCCTGTTCTCCTCATCGGCTGCTATTCTGTCGTTTGGAGGTCGTAGAGGGCTCGGATTTATAGCTAGGGAAGGTACTGACATCAAATGAAACTAAAAACCAAATGAATCCATTGATACCAACCATGTCGTAATAGCTTGTCACAAACGAGGCTAAATAACGCTCCAAAGTTACTCTAAATTTTGGCGAGGAAAAATTGGCATGGACATTTTCAAAGGGCTCCCTTGACCTCTGACCTCAAGATATGTGAATGAAAATGGGTTCTATGGGTACCCACGAGTCTCCCCTTTACAGACATGCCCACTTTATTATAATCACATGCAGTTTTGGGGAGAAATCCTGCAGTTTTTTGCATGCAGTACAAATGTGTTATTTTCGCCTATTCTAAAATGGTGTATTTCTGGTGCGTTCTTGCTTACAGTATCACAATATATCGATTAAAATATTTAGTCATGATTAATCGCATGATTATCCATAGTTAATCACGATTAATCCCAAATTAATGATACGTTTTTTATCTGTTCAAAATGTACCTTAAAGGAATATTTGTCAAGAATTTAATACTCTTATCAACATGGGAGTGGACAAATATGTTTGCTCTATGCAAATGCATGTATATATTTGTTATTGGAAATCAATTAACAACACAAAACAATGACAGCTATTGTCCAGAAACCCTCACAGGTACTGCATTTAGCATAAAAAATATGCTCAAATCATAACATGTCAAACTGCAGCCCAACAGGCAACAACAGCTGTCAGTGTGTCAGTGTGCTGACTTGACTATGACTTTCCCCCAAACTGCATGTGATTATCATAAAGTGGGCATGTCTGTAAAGGGGAGACTCGTTGGTACCCATAAAACCCATTTTCATTAACATATCTTGAGGTCAAAGGTCAAAAGACCCCTTTGAAAATGGCCATTTTTCCTCGCCAAAATTTAGTGTAAGTTTGGAGCGTTATTTAGCCTCCTACGCGACAAGTTCGTTATCATCGCGTAAACTTTGACAGCCGTTATCGCAATATATTGAATCGTTACCCCTGTATCGTGATACGTATCGTATCGCCAGATTCTTGCCAATACACAGCCCTAATTCCTGTGTGAGATATACTAGATATACTATTAAAATGTGCTATATATGAACAGAAGAACTCTGAACAGATGCTGTGTGTGTGCGCTGTAAATATTGACACAGTGTGCTGCAATAGAGTGATCCGGGAGCAACGGAGTTCAGTCCAGCAGTCCAACAAGATTAGAACTACACATTTCACTTGTGTTTTTACTAAATAATACCACAACCTACGTTTATTTGTCATTTCAGAGCACTACTGGCAGGGTTCAGCACGCTGTCAGGCACCTGCGAGGCCAGCTGGACCAAGCTGTGTCCCACATCAGGACCCTGGAGGCCGAGCTGAAACATGGGAGGGGCAAACCAACTGAAGTCAACGGATCAGAGGACTGGGCCCCTGTAGGTATTCAGTTCGCTCTCTCGCACACTGCATTTGAGAAGATTATATGTTGGAAGAGTAGTTTGACAGTTTGGGAAGTGTGTTTATTCCCTTTCTTGTCAGCCGGTTAGCTTAGTTTAGCATAAATACTGCAAACGGGGGGGAAACAGCTAGCCTTGCTCTGTCCAAACGTAACAAAATCTCCCAACCAGCCCCTGTAAAGCTCACTAATTAAAGGTCTGTCTTTAAACATTAGTCAGGCGCCCATATGGGCATTGAAACCAGGCGGCAACCTTCGGGTCTAAAAAGTGAAGCCAACGTGGAAGTGCCTTAAACACACGTTCTTTCTAATAGCCAGCAGGGGGCGACTGAAGTCTGATTGTATAGAAGTCTACGAGAAAATGACCCTACTTCTCACTTGTAAATTATGGTCCCATTTAGAGTTAAATAGACAATAAAGCAGGGGATGCTTTAGAGCGTGGCTACCTTGTGATTGACAGGTCGCTACCACGTCCGGTTTGAGAGTTGTTAATTATGAAAGTTAATTATAACCGTTTTGGTTGTTTAAAAATAGCTTATTCAGCGTTCGGTTGTACTTAGCTCCACCCTCGTGTCACCTCTGGTTGCAAATTATCAAGATGGCGACGGCCAAAATGCCGGTACTCAGGGCTTCAAAACGGCAGTCTACAAACCAACGAATGACGTCACGGTGACTACGTCCACTTCTTATATACAGTCTATGATCTAAACAGGTAATCATTCCTCCTGTTCATAGTGGCCATCAAACCACAAATTGTCATATTTACACTCTGTAGACGTACATATCACTTTTTTTTTGGTTTAAACAAACAAGATATAACATGCTAAAGTGAGCTTTAGAGATGCTGATAGGCAGATTTTTAAACGTTCCCCCTGTTTCCAGTCTTTATGCTAAGCTAAGCTAACCAGCTGCTAGTTGAAGCTTCATAATTGATGAAAAGTTATGAGAGTGGTATCAATTCTCCTTCAACTTGAAGCTAGAAAGCGAATAAGTGTGTTTCCCAAAATGTTGAACTGCTCCTAATAATATACTATATGTACTAGTTTATAAATATATGAAATATTTTGGGGGGGGGGATCTAAAAATAAAATAGATATAAGTGGAGATGTCAGTGGAGTTGTGATGTAACAGATACTCACACAGTCATAAGAGATGATCCTAAGCCTCCGGACCCTTTTTTCTTTTACACAAGACAAAGCAGGTTTATTACACAGTGCAGCTCCCGAGTCACATGACCAAACAGCTCCATAAAGCACTCTGTGAATGTTGACTGAGCACAAATACAGCGTTATGAAAGGAATGGAGGGCGGGTGGACTGTGGTTTTGTGTCCGTTGCAGGGTGTGACCGTGCTTCCTCCTTTACAGGTGCAGATAAAGACACACACACACAGAGCCTCTCTCTGGAATCCTCCCCGACCGGTGGAGTTTGCCCCGGGCTCAGTAGTCTTATGATAGACAATATCAATAAAGGGCACCTCTGCTTCTGTGTAGAGTCCACAAAGCACCTCATGGAAACACAACCCGCCTAATATTAGCAAGAATTAATGTGAAATATGGGGGTGTAGCAGCAGTTCTAAACATTAGAATTGTTCAGTACGATGTACGAACAAACCTTTTGACGGATTTGCCTGCTCAGCTGTGATTCACAGTACGTTACTATCTCATTTAGCCTATTAAAGGACCGCGAAAGCCACAACCGACCGTAACCTGATAACTCTGTCATAAATTATAGCCTGCTGAGCTATTAACTTTATGTATAGTGCATAGTTTTGTACTGAACTGAACGTGACAGCTGAGACTAACAAAAGACTGACAAATTTACATATAATGACTGTGGTTGCTGATGGCACCATGAATTACGCATCACCTGAAACCGCTATCTGCCCCGTCTCAAGGTCTGATTCACAAAAGATATTACAATAATGATATTACAGCGCAAACCACGGCAATAAAGTTTTGCAAATGAGTGCAGTTTCCCCTTTTTTTGGCGTTGATTGCAAGTACAAAATGCCGCCTTTGCACCAAGAACACAGAACAATGGCAGAGAGAAAAAGAGAAACTTTTCAGACTGCGAGAGCTACGACGAGGTGCAGACACATTCCTCAAAACTTCAGGCGTGGAATTTAAACTTGAGAGAAACCGTATTTGGGATTTAATATGCCATGATCACTGGAACGTCTGGGCGTGACCCCACCCTGCGCTTCAGTTACCATTAACTCTCTGAAAACACAAATAATTTCACTGCAACTGCTGCACTTTTGCGGCAAATGTAGCTCTGCATATTAGGCTACCTAATTTAAATACGTGCAAATAGCACAGGAGCACCAAGACGCTATTTACTTGGCAGCACAGCAGTCCTTTTGTGAATTTGCCCCTGAACGTACCACTGAACTGAAGACAGTCTGAATCAGCGCTGAACCTTACGCCGCATGAATGATGATACGCTCACTCACTGTTGTACCTACTGAAAATGATGCAACCGCTTAGCTTAGGAAGAAACATGAACAAATTACATAGGCCCTGTTCCTGAGCCTTGCGTAGTGAAGATTAAGTATCGTAGTAGCACTGATATATTTCAAATGAATCCAGTAGAGCTGCAACTATTAGTCGATAAGTCGACTGAAAGAAAATTCATGTGCAACAATTTTTATTATCGATTAATGGTTAGTGTTTTTTAAGAAAAATCTCAAACGTCTGATGGTTTCTTAAACACACACAAACTTTTTTTTTTTTTTTTGGTCTTACGTTATAGCAAATGTAATATATTTGGGGTTTGGGCAAAACAAGACATAGGACTAGGGCAGCAACTAACGATTATTTGTTGTTGATTAATCTGTCGATTATTTTCTCGATTAATCGATTAGTTGTTTGGTCTATAAAATGTCAGAAAATTATGAAAAATGTTGATCAGTGTTTCCCAAAGCCCAAGATGACGTCCTTAAATGTCTTGTTTTGTCCACAACTCAAAGATATTCAGTTTACTGTCATAGAGGTGGAAAGAAACCAGAAAATATTCACATTTAAGAAGCTGGAATCAGAGAGTTTTGACTATTTTTTCTTAAAAGAAAAAGAAGAAAAAAAATACTTAAACTGATTAATCAATTACTAAAATAGTTGGTGATTAATTTAAACGTTGACAACTAATCGATTCATTTTTGCAGCTCTAGACTTGAGTATATTTTACTCAGCCCTACTCCAGAGTCGTTTCATTAACACACTTTTAAAACCATCATCATTTGTTCTCCTCTTTCCTCCAGTTGCTCCAGGAGGAGGGTGGCAGCTCCCTGCTGCAGAGCCTCGGTCACTCCCTGCACAGCCGGGAGCGTCTGATCCAGGTGGGTGAGGTGATGAGGGGAGACAGGACTCAGTCATGCACACAGCAGTGGATCTTCTGCTGCTGCTGCTGGAGCTCTGGCTCAAAGCTCACAGGAATGTTGTTTGTCTTTCAACTCACTGGTCGGCCTTAAAGTGGCAGTGCCAGAACTGCTTTCTCTGGCTACCACATTGTACTTTGTGACACTGAAGTATGTTTTCTTAAGCTTTGATCATGACCGCTTTTATTTTTAGGTTATTGTTAGGTTGATGATTTACAGCAGGGATTTTATTGGACTCATTGTAAGTCACTCTAGATGAATGTGATAATTGAATGTTTAAAGCAAACAGGACTGTCCTGTCAGATGACCAGAGACTTTCTTATCTAAAACAAAGTGTGCTTGAATGGATTACAGCCTATTAAAGATTATCAATCAAGTAACTGTGTTACACTTTTACTTTAACTTGACACTAATAACTTAACGTAATTTTTGAATACGTAAATAAGCTGTTTTCGTGATAAGAAGAGCAATACCACACCCATATTTTCCTGTAAAGTGTGAAGCCATAGGTTGGCTTAGCTTAGCATAATGACTGGAAACAGCTTGCCTGGCTCTGTTCAAATGTAACAACTATTCCTTTTATGACGTGTTAATTAGTAATTTTTTTTAGACATGCATGCATCTAGCTTGCAAAAATGCAGTATGCTTGCATCAAAGATAAGCTAGCAAATGTATGCTATATAGATATGTTTCTTTAACAGTGCTGTTAGATGAGTGTGTGTGTGTGCTATTTGTGCACTAAGCAGACAGATGTTTCCTCTCTTCCAGGAGTGTTTGGGTCTGATCAGAAGACTGTGTGTGGAGGAGGGAGCAGGGACTGAGCTGGCCGACAAGCTGACTGAGAATCTGAAGGAAACTCTATCTGCCAACAAGGTTAGAGCTGACGCTGTCCTGATTATTGACATGCTTAATGTTGCTTCATAGACTGTACTGTATATAAGAAGTTGATGTAGTCACCGTTACGTTTCCCTTTGGTTTGTGCACTGCCGTTTTGAAGTCTCGAGTTCGGCATTTTGCCCGTCGGCCTCTTGTTTCGTTCATGCATGGCTCTCTATATACACTTATCTCATGCACACAAATTAATTAATGAGTGAAAACCGGGACAATTTGTCAGTGACTGTTGAAAACCGGGACATTTGAGTGTTTTACAGATATTTGTTGGGACTCGGGACACCCAGCTTGAAACCAGGACAGTCCTGTACAAACCGGGATGTCTGGTCACCGTAAGCTAAGTGCAACCAAACACTGAATAACTATAGGTGACCAAAAGGTTATAATTAACTTTCATGAGCTGAAAACACACTGTGAAGGGGTTAAAGTTGTAAGACGAAAACATGGACAACTCCCAGACCGGACAACGCCGTGGTAGCGACCTGTCAATCACAAGGTAGCCACGCCCTAAAGCATCCCCTGCTTTATGGTCTAGTTGACTCTAAATGGGACCATAATTTACTAAATGAATATCATGCTGTATTGAAGAAGACTTGAAACTAGCGATTGAGACCATAAACTCATGTTTACAATGTTTACTGAGGTAATAAATCAAGTGAGAAGTAGGCTCATTTTCTCATAGACTTCTATACAATCAGACTTGTTTTAGCAACCAGAGGAGTCGCCCCCTGCTGGCTGTTAGAAAGAATGCAAGTTTACAACACTTCCGCATTGGCTTCACTTCTCAGACCCGGAGTTTCCCACTGGTCTGATTATGATGGCACATATTACCCACTCACTGAAGCATAGCAGTGATCGGCATGAGCAGACAGACTTCTGCTGATAGCCATCAGACTCAGTGCTGCTGTCCCTGCAGATTTTTGTATTAGCAGTGCAGGTCTTGTGGAGGGTATTTGTTTTTTAGCTCAGGCCTGCAGGAAGCTTTACCAGTCTAGCAGCATGTCAGCAATTTCCTCCAGCTCTGTGGAAAAACCATGGCTGAAGTTAAACGCTGTGTTTTGACTTTTGACTCTAGTGTTTCTGTCAATAAATCACACAGAGATCAACTTCTTATGTTTCATGCAGATGTTTGACTTGAATGATTACAGCAAGAAGAAGCTTTTTCAGTGTTCATACAGGCACCTGACTGTTGTTTTCAGACATACTTGAAAAACTGTGAATTGAAAAATGACTTTAAGTCCATCCATCCATTTTCTTCTGCTTACCAGGGTCCAGGTTGTGTTAATTTAATTATTTATATAATTAGAAATTATTGTTATATACTGCTGGGAGTTCAGGAACTCCATATTTTTGTCCACATGAGCACCCTTACTTCTTATTGCGTACCGCCACCTCCTGGTGAGTCTAGGTGTGGACCCCTGAACACCTGTGTAACTGCGTCTCTGTGTAAACACATAGCTTGATGCTGAGAAAACCGCACTGAAAATGCCTTTGATACTCCTTCTCATTACCCCAAATTAATCTCTAGACCAACAGATTATGTTTTGAATTGATTTTATTGTGGCATGTGTGCAATATTATATTTGTGTACAATTTGATTTGTAAAGTAAATATACATTTATATACAAACTGTGGAAATGTATGTTAGATGTAGGCCTAATGTTTGTAATAAAGTGCATACAAAAATACATTTAAAGTTGGATATATACCAAGAAATATGTATGAATACAAATTATATAGCTAACATTACTGCCAAGCAGGTGAAATATAGAGTGATAAAGTCAAAAGTCAAAGGTGACATCTTCAATGTCTTGTTTTGTCCAACCAACAGTCCAAAATTAGAAAATATTTAGTTGACGTTGATAATAAACGTAGTAAAGCAACTAATCCTCACGTTGGAAAAGCTGAAACTAGGGAATGTTTGGCATTTTTGCGTGAAAATGTACTTAAATAATTATTTGATTATCAAAATAGTTGGCGATATATTTTCTGTCTATCAAATATCAATTAATGGACTAATTGTTTTCCAGCTCTAGAGACATTGTATTTAAATAATCTGAATTGGATGTCTCAAACGTAGATGTGACACGTGTGTTCTGTAGGCGGCCCTGCAGACGTTGAGGTCCGAAGTGGCTGAGAAGGAGAAGAACATGGAGAAGGAAATCGAGGCTCTGAGAAAGGCTGGAAGAGACAGAGAGAGAGACCTCGACACACTCAACACTGTGCTGCAGTGCAACCAGGATATTATCAACGTACGAACACACACATTAGAAACTGGGAATGCAATTTCATGCATTGTAGTTCTAAACACACACACATACTACGGACACTGTGTACATTAAGCACTTTGTCCCATGCACAGTTCACTTTACATGCACTTGAAGTTTTATTTTGATAGAGCTGCTTTTTGTCTTTGCTCCAGGACCTGCGAGTGGCTCTGGGGGAGAAGGAGCGACTGCTGAATGAGGCGGAGAAAGAGAGGGAGATGTGGAGACAGAGGGACCAGGCCCTCACCACCGTCCTGCAGGAGAAGGAGGCTCTGATCCAGGAGCTGGAGAGCTGTCAGAAAGATGGGCAGGTAATATACAAGGGTGTCATTTCTGCTGGGGATGGCGGGGTTGTAAGAGTTTATTTAACATCGCCCACCTTTAAAATAAAGTTGCAGAGATTTCATTCTCTCTGTGTTATTGAAGGAGGGAAACTGTTACTCATAACATGTCATTTTCCCTGTGATTGGTCAGGGTTTGGCAGGTGACAGAGAGGGAAATGGCGCCACCTTATGCAAGGAGGTCACTAAACTTACCACAGCCCTGCAGGAGTACCAGGACACGGTGCAGGTGAGATAGGAGCATGAGGAGGGGATTTGAAAGTGGTATACAATAAAGAGAAAACTAAAAAACAAAAGCTGCCTACATATGCTGAGTTACGAATGACTTTTCACCCACAAAAAAAAAATAGTGAAAAAAAAAAATCTAAAAATTCTCTGGTTCCAGCTTCTCAAATGAGAAGATTTGCTTTTCTTTGTCATTTTAAACTCAATATTTTTTAGGTCAAATAAAACAAGACATCTGACTATTGAGCTCTTGGAAGTTGGATGGGCATGTTTTTAAATACTGTTTTGACATTTCATAGATTAAACATTTAATCAAAAAATAATTTATATATTAATAGCTTATCAAAATGATGTGATGTGTGATGTTTCTGGCCTACAATGCAACACAGCATCCTTTCTAACTATTCCTGTTTTTCTTTTTCACCAGAGTCAGCAGGAGAGTCACAGTCAGACGGTGTCCTCTCTGACAGATCAACTCAGAGACACTAAGCGGGAGCTGAGGGAGAAGGAGAAGGAGAAGAAGGAGGCTGATAGAGCGTGGCAGACCAACAGAGAGGACAGAGAGAGAGAGGAGAGGAGACTGAGGGACAGCCTGGAGAAGAGAGACAAACTCATAGAGGTAAAGTCAGGGGGGCAACTCCGGGGTCTGAAAAGTAAAGCCAATGCAGAGTGGCCGAAGTGCCTTTTAACATGCATTCTTTCTAATAGCCAGCAGGGGGCGACTCCTCTGGTTGCAAAAAGAAGTCTGATTGTATAGAAGTCTATGAGAAAATGAGCCTACTTCTCACTTGATTTATTACCTCAGTAAACATTGTAAACATGAGTTTATGGTCTCAATCACTAGTTTCAAGTCTTCTTCAATGCAGCATGATGTTCATTTAGTAAATTATGGTCCCATTTAGAGTCAAATAGGCCATAAAGCAGGGGATGCTTTAGAGCGTAGCTACCTTGTGATTGACAGGTCGCTACCACGGAGTTGTCCGGTCTGGGAGTTGTCCATGTTTTTGTCTTACAACTTTAACCCTTTCACAGTGTGTTTTCAGGTCATGGAAGTTAATTGTAACATTTTGGTTGCCTGCAGTTAAATATTTCTTCATTCCTTCAGCCCTATGTCAGATCCTCCGGCTTTTTATAGACTCAGTCATACTAAGAAAAATATGTTGTAGAAAACAGAGATTTCAATTTCTCACCAGCAATTGCGAGTGACAGGATAGTTCTAAAAAACACATGTATATTTAAAGTACAAACCTATCTCATCTACTATCTGAAAAAGAACAAAAAGAACAAAAGAAAGTAACACTTATAGTAAAGGAAAAGTTGGGGATATTATTTATTTTTTCTTATTGTCAACAAATCCCATGAAAAGACAAAAAACAACAATTAATAGATCCTGCTAACAAGTCCGTTATGTGTACAACAATCTGAGATTCATAAATATGAATACTTGCGATAGTGACTGAAATCTTTATTTTTCTTCAACGTAGCAAATCCTGTTGGATGCTGAGGAGCGGGACCATCTGTTCAGAGAGCTGCAGCAGAACCTGCAGAACAAACGTGAACCTCTGACCGCCATCAAACACACACTGTGATAGACGACGACTACTGTACTGACGAGATGAGCAAACTAACTGCACACAGACGGAAGATTACTTTTTGCACTTTCTGCACCACCTTTTTGCCTCTTCAACATATTTATCGTGGTGTACATTAAGTCTATTTATATTTTTTCTCTCTACGTTTTTGAGGTTTGCATTTGCAAGACCTGCCTTGTTTTGGCAACTTTCCACAATAACTACTTAACTCTCTGGAGTGAATCAGTAATTTCAGACTTCAGAGAGTGAAACAGCCTGATTGTTTTCAGTATGGAGAGATGGCTGGTCTAGCTTCTTCTAGTTGGATGTTTAATACTTGATTTAAAACCACCAGATTACTGTATTCAGCTAGGCCAAATGTTTTGAATGTAATGGGTCTAATGGTCAGGCAGTGATTAGATTCCATTTCATGTTGCTGATACAAACATTTCTGAATGTTATGATTGTTAGTGGATCTGAGTAACATTAATTATGTCCTTCAGGACAGGAGCGGGTATGAAATTGCTTTGAATCTGAATTTAGCTTTTTTTTGCAGTGTCTTTATTGTGTTTGTCTTTTCACTTTCTTGGTACAGAGCTGTAGTTTTTGTGTTTACAGTGCTATCAGAGCACTCGTGGAGGGGAATCCTTAGGACCAAAATAATATTTTTAACCCCTTTGATTTTCTGATTTTATGGCTCTTTTTCTTTTTTTTTTTTAACTATTCTCAATCATCTTCAATGTTTACATGTCTTGTATTGTTAGTCTGGGACTTTATGACTGGAGACATTTTCTTTCTTTTAGCTCAAGAGAATTAAACACTCTGATCCAAATTACTTAAGTCTACAGACGCTGTTATTTTGTTAACTATCATGCACGCTTGGTGATGCCGATGGTTCCAAAAGTGCTTTACCCCATTCTGTGTTGTCATTACAAAGTTTTCTTTAAAGGTCCCATATCGTGCTAAATTTTCAGGCTCATACTTGTATTTTATGTTTCTACTAGAACATGTTACATGCTGTAATGTTCAAAAAAAACTTTATTTTCCTCATAATGTCTGCCTGAATATACTTGTATTCACCCTCTGTCTGAAACGCTCCGTTTTAGTGCATTTCAACAGAATTGCAACAGAATTGCGTTGCTAGGCAACCAGGGTCCTTGTTTACTTCCTGTCAGCTGATGTCATTCACATACACTGCAACAGGAAATAAACTGGGACACATTTAGAATGTTATAGAATGTTTAAAACCGTGTAATGGTTTAAATATTGTTTATTTGTGACATCACAAATGGACAGAAATCCTAACGGCTTGTTTCAAACGCACAATTTCTGAATACGGGCTGTGTGTATTTCTCCATATATTGAGCGTTTTGATAGTTTAACAGTATTTTTATAGCACTTAAACCTGCTTTATAATATAAAAAGACATGAAAATCTCACTTTTTACAATATTGGACCTTTTAAATGATCGATCACTCAAATTGTCACATATAAGGTACAATTCAAAGAAACATAAAATACAAGTATGAACCCTATAAATGAGCATGATATGGGACCTTTAATGAAGAAAACACAACGCCATTAATTTATAATTTATACTTACTACATACTTTATTTTTTCCCTTTTTTCAAGGTTGTTTTCATACATGCAATTTACAATTACAATAGTTTATAAACCAATTTTTTAAGTAGTTGAGCGTAGAGACGAACACAATAAGTACACTAGGGAAAACAACTTCAGCATTCAAAATTGAAATTAAATTAAGAAAAGAAAAATAATAATAAATACATTATTAATAATAAGAACAATAATAATAATAATAATAATAATAATAATAATAATAAAAAGAAAGAATAGAATAATAATAAAAAATAATTGATTTATTTAAAGTAAATTAAAAATAACAGAATAACATAATTATAAGCTCTGTCATTGGATGTTTCTTGCCTAAATGCACCATGGGAGTCGTAGTTTGTAGTTAACTTTTCACTTAGACTTTTCATCAAAGAGCCAGATATTTTCTAAAGCAAGTTGTTAATCTTTTGATTCAACCTGGAGAGTTTCATGTCAATAACAACCTGTTGACCTGCTTTAACTCAGTCATGTAACACTGTCTCTGGTGGATTTGAGTTTAAAAGAGGTGTTGAGTCTGTATAAGAGGTGTTGAATGACAGCAGCACCCCCTGCCTTCTCCTCACCATCCAATCACCAAATAGCTTGGAGTTTCTAGGTCTGGTTACTTCAGGAACTGTTGCTATGGAGCTCATTCCTCAAAAACAAAAAAACAAAAAGTTTTCACTCTGGATGCTTCACAGTGGACAGATGATCTTCATCAGAGGGATTTATCATCTGTATTCAGAGAGGGAAAGCTGAGTATAGTGGAGGAATGCCGGTCCAGTCGGTGCCTCTCGGCTCTGTCACCATCGGACCGGAGTCTTGGCGCGATGCTACGGTCCGCTCTATCCGGCGTGCGGAGCTCGTTGTGCGGCAGACTCGAGCCGGGCGGTCGGGGTCCTGCAGCCGGATCCGGAGCTGCAGCGCCACCGCCGGTTTCACCCCAAAGCGCACAGCGGAAACAACCGGAGTAGATAAGATCACAGGGGAGGAATGTGGAGAGAGTCGTGACTGCATATGCAAAAAGAAGACGTCGAGGAGGCCCCAAACCACAGGAGCAATGGTGAGAAAAACACAGAGAGACATGATCCAATATCTGCTGCTTTTATAGGCTGCAAACTGAGGACAGAGAGCAACTGACAGTATTAGGATATAGGCCTATATGGTCAGAGTGATAAACGTTTGACACTCATATAGAACAATAGTGCATTAGTAGGCTAAAAAGCTGCATTCTTTTTCATCACAATGATTTAAAAAAAATTGCACCAAAAAAGCATGCAAAAGCAAGTAGGTGAAATGTTTTCAAAGGAGATAAAGCAACTAAAAGTCACAAAATCATTATTTAACACCCAACAGACGGTATAAATTTACTCTTACATGTAAAAGTCCTGCATTGAAAAGTCTACTTTAGTAAAATTACAGCAAAATAATAATGCATTATATGTAGGCTAAGCGGCAGATTATTTTTCAACACAATGATTTAAAAAAAATTGCACCAAAAAAAGCATGCAAAAGCAAGCAGGTGAGATGTTTTCAAAGGAGATAAAGCACTAAAAGTCACAAAATCATTATTTAACACTTAAATATAAAAGTATAAATTTACTTTTACGTGTAAAAGTCCTGCATTGAAAAGTCTACTTTAGTAAAAGTACAGCAAAATATGCTTAAAGTAACTCAGCATAAAAAGTATTTATTATATAGAATGGCTCCATTCAGAGTGTTAAAGTATTGTTTACAGTATATTACATTATTGGATTATTTTTTTAAAGGGACTGTTTGTAAGAATCAGAAATTGGTTGTAACAGCAAAACAGTCCCTTTAAAGATGCATTAACATGTAAGCAACATTTTGGTTTTTCGAGGTGGCTAATTTTAACTACTTAATATACTTTTGGGTAGTTTAGTCTATAACTAATAATCATATTTTAGAGGCTGATCATGTTTTGTGACTACAATCTTAAAGTTGATAACATTGATAACATTCAGCCACTAGATGATTAGATCGACTAGATCCTCCCTCCCCCGTTCCATTACATTTACTTCACAACAAAAGGTTGCCAGTTCGTTGCACAACCTGCATATTTTATGGTTGAGTGGAATGACTCAGACAGACAGACAGTCATGTCAAGTGATGAATCTTTCGTGGTTGAGTAAAAGTTACTTTGCAACATGTAGGCTAGTTATAGGCCTATATTGTTGCCACGGTAAATATTCACTTATTCTGCAGCCTGATGGGAGACGCCAGTGTCAAACTCCGCCATTTATCCGTTTTTTTCCACACTAACTGGCAACTTGATGGGAACCAAATGTCAAATATTTTCCACAGAGATAAACAAAACATTCATTTTGGACCCGACAAAATTGTTTAAATTATTAATTCACAGTCATAAAAATGTTTTTGAGGAAAAACCATACTTTTATTCGGGACCTTTCTAAAATCTTTTAAATGTTTTTTAAATGATTCATCTACATAAAAATGTTATCAATAAAACCTTTAATCTGTAAAAGGTGTTGAATATATGTAGTGTAGTAAAAAGTGCGATATTATTTCTCTGAGATGTAATGGAGTAGAAGTAGCCTGAAGTTGTATAAAATGGAAATACTCTAGTGAACTTAAAGTACCTCAAAATTGCACAGTATTTGAGTAAATGTACTTTCCACCACTGACTTGGACATTTAGAAATTGCAATCTAACTTTCTTCTGAAGTTCTCCAGTGGCTCCCGGAGGAAGTCTGTGGCTCCGTTCCCACCTACCAGCTTGCGTGAGAAGTGTGCCGGGGCCAGCGTTTCCGTGGCCGCTGAGTACATGCGGAGGGTGCGGCAGGTGGAGGACCGGCTGCGCAGGCAGGCCGGTACAGTGACCCAGGAGGGCATCAAGCTGGAGAGGGAGAGAGGTCACCTGGAGATTGTGCTGCGGAGCCTCCGGACTGATCTGACTGTCAACAGGAGGAGCTCGGAGGGGAGGACCAGGAGGCCATCCACTGCTGAGACGGTAAGTTTACCCTCATCTCTTCCCTACACTGTGCTTTGTTCTGTAGTGTGATAAATAGTCATATAACCAGACGATCCTCGAGGAAGACACTGAATCGTTCTGACCTCTGACCTTCCTGTTGAGAAGAAACACCAAAAAGAGAGTTTCTCCACAGGCACCAGCAGTGGTGTCGTACTTGCATCGAGGCTCAAATTGTCTCACATTATGCACTTATCTTAAATATTTAGACTTTTGGTCTCAACCACTTCTAGATTGGGACTTTATTTTATGTTTATCTAAGGATAAAAGAAACTGATAATTTAGCCATTTTTATTTTAATTTTCCGCACAGGACATGTTTAGGGATTTCACCTGCAGAAACATGCAGGAAACTTTACAAAATAAAAAAAAAAAGTTAAAATCCCACGCACCTCACACATTATTATTACAACGTATCTTATTCAGACAAATTACTGCTAATATCGATCATTTTTAAATCCTTTCGATATTGACTACAATACCTTACGTTTGCACTGCCATTACAGCTTAATCGTGGTGTAATTGATACACCAGACTACGGATTGATTGATTAAGTTCTGTATTGCGATCTTCACTTGTCAAGGAGAGGAGATGTGTTTGCTGACAGGTCTGCTCTGTTGCAGGCGAGAGACGGTGCTGATTACTTGTTGTTGTATGAGAGGAGAGAGCTGGCCCAGTTGAAACAGGATCTGGAGGGAGCTCTGAGAAACACACTGACCCAGCTACAGGTGATCTACAATGTTACTATTCTGTCTTCATCGGTTGACTTCCCTTCAACCCTCCTTACCCCCCACACACTCTGTCTCTGTTTCTTTCTCTCTCTTTTCCACTTCCATGTGATTTACTTGCATGAGTGATGGAGGACAAACAACACTGCCAAATCCTAATAACCTCCACACAAATACTTTACAAATGCAAAGTAAAATCACGTTGCATTACTTCTAATGCATGCCAAGACCTATTATGATAATGTTAAAAAGTCTTCCAATAAAGCCCTCTTAATAAGAAAACAGTTCAACCAGCTACATAGAAAATATAAGTTGAACTGTGAAAATGACTTAAAAGAAACAAGACAACTTAGAATGAATCTACTACTAGGAAGCAAAACACTTGTTCAGTTTGAAATGTATACAGAAATGTGAAATTAATTATTATTATCTCATCAACATTTGTACTAGAGCTGAAACGATTAGTCAATTAATTACAGTCAATCGACAGAAAATTAATAGGCAACTCTTGTGATAATTGATTAATCATTTGACTAATTTATCCTATTAGACGTGTGTGTGGAATTGTCAAAATTAGCATATGAATTCTTGATTTATGGCCAAAAACGTGTTTTGTGAGGTCACAGTGACCTTGACCTCTGACATCGCACAGAACGCACAGACGGACGGACAGACAACCCAAAAACATAATGCCTCCAGCCAAGGCTGTCACCGGCGCGGAGGTATTAAAAACAAACATTTTCCAGTTCCAGCTTTTTCAGTGTGAGAATTTCTTTGCCTTATGTGATAGAAAATTTAAGCTGTTTGTGTTTTGGACATTTTAAGATATCACTTTAGGTTTGAGGGAAATTGTGTTGGCCATAACCGTCAGATTAATCAACAATGGAAGTAATCTTTAGTTGCAGACCTAATGCGTCCTTTTCATGTATCTTGCAGTCCCTGGGTCAGAGCAGCAGAGAGCTGCTGGACTGTGCCAGTGAGAGGGCTCGTGTCCTGGACCTGCTGCCTCGCAGAAGCTCTTTTGGAGGACACCGCAGCGCTGCTCACACCTCCACCGAAACAGACCCCGTCGGCCCCTTCACACCAGGTACACTAGGGACACAAAGTAAAACTGTACTGGTCCCTGCTGGCAACCACGCTGTTGCAGCAGGACAAGCAGCTCTCAAGGAGAAAAGACAAATTACAAAAAGCAACACAAAAGAAGGAGCGTGATTTTTTTTTTACACACATTCAATGTAGCGACTACTAATAGAAAAAAAAAATGTATCCCAGTCGGATCTTTGTCAGGTCAAATTGTGGTTTGACATTACTTTTTCAAAAGACAATTAAATAAAGCACAAACACAAAATAATTAATTACAAAAAAATTATACAGAACTAGTAAAATTGAAAGATGTGTCATATGAAATAGTGGATCTAATATGGAGACAGTATTCAGTATAAGACTGAAGAAATTAGTTTACTGCATTATTCGTAGGTGTTAATGCACACTGTCTGTGTCTACAGTACAGGAAATATTGTGGCCATGTAGACACATACTGTAGTAACAAGACTAAGAGCCTACAGCCATGCTAGCAGCTCTGTGAGGCTGCACTTTGGCACACTGGTGTTTTGAACTAAATGCTAACGCTAGTACCTTCTGTACAAGACTATTAGGCCTTCACTTTATCTAATAAAGTGAACATGTGCATTAGTAGCTGTCCACTATTATGTCTTACAATGGGAAGTATAACTACTGTATATGTACAGAGTGCAAATATGTGTACATTATCATAGTATCTCTCTGTAGAACATAGAATATATACTAAAACATACTCTAATCACTAACCTACGCCATCATTAAAGGGTAACTTTGGTATTTTTCAACCTGGACCCTATTTTCCCATGTTTTTGTGTCTAAGTGACTAATGGGGACAACACTTTTTAAAACTGGTCCAATATTGAGGGAGAACGTTGTAACGAGCTGTGAGGCTCAGATTGTTATTATAAGGAATTATGGAAACATTATGGAAAGGACCCTACAGAGAAATAAAATGTTTTTTCTTACCTTTCGCTTGCTCCGGTCTGTTTGTTATTGTGTCCAAGTCCCGCTGGAGGAGAAGTCTCGTTGTGAAATCTGAATATCCGTATACTCTGGCTCAAATAAATACGGACGGCCATCGAATTCAAAGACCTCATCCACATTGTGGAAATCATCTAAATATTCAGCCATGACATTGAAAATCTTTGAGATAACATTAAGCTACGCTTCTTGCACTCCAACGCATCGCACTCACGTTTCCACCATGGATGTATTCCACTATTCCACCGTTGTCTTCCAGCAACACGTCACCTCGCCAGATTTCAGAATGAGACTTCTTCTTGAGTGAGACTCTTTCCATAATGTTGTCAGACACTTATAATAACAATCAGAGCCTGTCAGGGCAAAAACAAGCACTTTTAGTGGACGTAAATGACGGTGCCAGCTTGCCCCAATAGGATTACATTGCAGCCTGTAAGCAGCTGCCGTCTACAGCGCTCTCCCTCAATACTGGACCAATTTCAGAAAGTGTTGTCCCAATTAGTCAGTTAGACACAAAAACATTGGGAAATTGGGTTGAAAAATACAGAAATTACCCTTTAACATCGTACCTGCTTACTCTCAGGTAATGCAGTAAGGGTTATTTTAGGATGGTCCCCACTTGTTAAAATCCCCCTGTTCTTGACCACCATAGCTTGCTTAAATGAAACAATTATTTTTGTACGTCACAGATTTTTCTTCTTCCAGAATGTAAACAGGTTTTAGAGTCGTCCACTTTGATGGTCCACCAGTCACAGCTACTGAGGGCAAACATCAGACGGATACTACCCAGTGCAATCAGCAGACAGAAAGCTGCTCACCACAGCGTCAATGACGGCCTGGTGAAGAAAATTGCAGAGACAATCAGTCTGCAGGTAGACACAAACGTGTCAAACATCTTTGCATGCAATACAGAAATACTGTGACGCTGATATCAGAATAATAAAACACAAGTTTCCATTTCATTCTGTCTTTTGTAGCAAAACCTGAGTCTGATGTCTGCGGCCACCAGGCAGGCCATGTTTCGCAAGCAGAGGGAAATTAACTGTATTCGTCACAGCCACGACACAGTGCAGGTTAGTTAGTGTGTATGCTGAACAGGATCGGTGAATTTATTTGAGATTCAGACACAATGTGTAAAGGGTGATGTTTTCCCCGTGTTATTCTGTTTACAGGGTCCGGAGTACAGCGGTGACGTACTGTCCAGAGAGAAGCTCAACAGGCCTATAGTGCAGGTTTATCACAGACACCCTGGGACACAGTTACCCGAGGCTGCTCATCTCATACAGGTGTTTACTGCTCCCAAAATATGTATCCATATATGTGCAAAAACACTTACAAATGATGGTGACAGAAATTTGGCTGCCATCTTCTTCTTCTTCATACTTGGTAAAGGGGTTCAGAGTTGAAACTAATGGCTTTATTAGTTCTTAATAAATAAATTATCAATACAAATAAACCTTCTTGAGGAAAAGGGAACTATAATGTTAGCTTGCACTCGCACCTCTGCAGACGACTATCTGCATGACTAATCTAAACCAAACCAAAACTGGGACTTGTCTCTCGATGCTGCCTCAACACATTATAAGGTCAGGTGTTAAGGCTAACCCAAAACCATACACTGACCTGAATACAGGGTGTAACAGCAAACAAACAAGGTTAAAACACGTTATCTTTAAGCTTAGTTAGAAGTTGTCTTTCGTATAAGATAGTAGGGAGCTTCTCTCTTCATGTGTGTAAATAAAGACGATCACAAAACACACAAGCATCTCTTCATATTCAAATGTGCTGGCAGATGTTCCCATGACTTCACACCATATATTAAAAAAAACATTCAGTGGTTTAACACTAACCTCCCCTACTGAGTGCCTCAAACCAAATGTATTTCCTCTGTGTCTCTCAGGGCAGTGAAGTGCTGAGGCGATGTCTAACGTCCTCTGAGGGGGAGCTGACGAGGCTGCAGCGGGCCTGTCTGCAGCTGCTGGACGACCACCACGGCAAGAGAGTAGCAGCTCAGGTGGATGCAGCTGTCGTCCGCATGAGGCGTCAGCAGGTCGACAAGCAAGCCATGCCTTCTTTCTTCCAGCAGGGGGCGTTCTGAAGCCAACTCCCCCTGTCTTGCATTCAGTAGGGCTGCAGCAGACATGCAAGCAGAGAGAGATGATAACTCTGTGTGTTGTGAGGAATAGGGAGCAGCCATGTGCAAAATGTACGGGTTCAAGATGAATAAAATGGGATATATAGACACCCCTGTTCACATACTCTATGTTACAGGCCCTTTCCTGTTTCAGTTACCCCCATGCACAAGGTTAAAGAATCAAGCACAGAGTCCTGAACTCAATCTCATCCAACACCTTTGAGTAGGGTGACCAGATCCCAACAGACCAAATGTGGGACAAAGAGTAGTTTGTGTGGGACAATGTGAGACATGTTACCAAGTCTGAGAGGTAGTCCACAATTTTTTATATATTGTCTATCTAACCGAAAAATAAGCATTTATATTCTGCCCCTTATCCTGTAACACCTCTACGCTTTTCCCGGATGCATCCATGAATCGGTACATCTCTTTTTGATCAGCACATTTCTTGTGAGACAAACATGAACTGTGTCGCTTCATGTCGTATTCCCCCCGTGTGACATTGAAAAATAACTGGCAAATTTCACAAAAAACTATGAGAATCGCCTTCCACTGGCTTATAAATACTTATAAGTAGTTTCACAGTCTTTGTTCTAGCTGCTTTTCCTTTTGTTTTTTCAAGATTTTATTTGTCGTAACCATTTCATCGTGGTCTAATTTGGTTATCTTTACTGCAATAAAACAACAAGGCAAAAGTGAGCATGGCTCACATTCCCCCGCTCACCGCTTGACCCCTACTAAAGTAGGGCCAAAGGTTTTGCCCTTTAGGAACTAATGGAATTAGTCTATTGAGCACAATGTAGCTTGAATTAGAGTTTAATTTAAGATATAAACTGACAAACAGCATTTTTTGTGAACCAAAACAGCTTTAAAGACCTGTGAATTTAACATCTTTACCATAAAGTTAAAGTCTGTGGTACTGTTTCTACCTCATGCTCAGATTTCTAGTCATGGGACCGCAGGTCACTTGACAGCCCTCCCACCAAACACAACGTCTTTCATTAAGAAATAAGACATGATTTAATAAACCTGCCCTGTTTTACCTTAGTACACACATGTCTTGTCATTCTGTTAAAAAAAAAAAACATGGCATGAGTGAACATTTTGTGTAGTTTTCCACCTAAACTTGAGTGTAGTTTCCTCACAATGCCCTATTGATTCTCTTGAATCTGAATGGGACTATTCTCTGTGGGACGGTGAGTGTCCCGGGCAGCGCTGTAAAGTCATCGGGAACCCTAACAGCGTGATTGAATCATAAGTATTGGGGTGTGGAGCTACTTGGAGTTAACAAACAGAATATCAAGAGAAACCAGAGGAGATTTACCTTCAGATCTCTGCAGCCGGGCCGGCGGAGGAGGCTGCGAAAGCCTGGATAAAGCTGATCGGAAACTGACTTTAAGTCATAAAGACTGAGACTTCAACAGGTTTCTTGTGTTCGAGATGAAGACAGCTGGTTTGTTCTAGAAAATAACGAGAAAGAGCCGACGTTAAGAGCTGAAGAATCAAGCTGCAAGCATATTTTCTCCCAGAAGCAGTCAGTAATGTCGAAGCTGGTTTTCCCTCTGCTTCTCCTTTGTTTACTTCCAGCTGTGGGTAGGTGAACAAAACACAAGTGTGTCTTTATGTGTTATGTTTGTATTTATGAATGCACAAAACATGCATGATATTGCCAACAGAAATACTTTAGCTTTTGCAGCAATAGCTGATAGTAAGGCTGCAACTAAAGATTATTTTTTAGCAGTGATTAATCTGCAAATTATTTTCTTATTCAACTGATTAACCATGTGGTCTATAAAATGTTTGAAAATTGTGCCTCACAGTTTTTTAGAGCCCGTGGTGACATCTTCAAATGTCTTGTTTTGTCCTGCTAAAAACCCAAAGATATTCAACTTACTTATAAGACAAGGAAACCAGCAAATCCTTACATTTGAGAAGCTGGAACCAGCAAATGTTTTAAATAATGATTATCAAAATAGTTGCCAATTAATCAACTTATATAGTTTCAGCTTTAGCTAATATAGCTCCAGTCAACAATGAAGCTTTGTGTTATATTATAATTTCAGCTTATTTATGAAGTGATTTACTCCCCTAACAACAATTATCCAATTCCAACTCTTACCACTGATACTAATGTTATAATAATATTTTTTGAGCTCAACAATTACAAAATGTTAACATTTGAGGATTTAAATTCAGAACAATAGATGATACAGTCTGTAATTTATCACATTTTGGATCATAGTCCAAGCTCCTCTGCAAAACTAAACTCTTTTCCAAAGAGTGGTTTTAACCTGCCTGTCCTTCCAGTTCCCCTCTTCTGTTACACCTGTGTGTTCCCCGCAATCTCACCTCTGGCCTGCATCAGATTCCCTCTCGTGTGTCCACCTGGGCAGGTCTGTCTGTCCAGCAGAGCTGTGGGTGAGAAAGGTGAGGGCCGCCTCAAGTCACTGAACAAAAATTTAAATGAATCAAAACTGAGAAAAAGAACTGAGAAATGCAGCACGGAGGGAGATGTGTCAGTGTGGTTTATTTTGTGTCTATGCAAGTCTCTCCCAAAACTGATGTTTCTAATGAACTCGTGATTTTCAGGAGACTTACGTGTGGTGTTGTATGAGAAGAGCTGCATCCCGCCCTCCCTGTGTGGAGTCAAGGGAGAAAAACGCGCCATGGGACTCAACTTCACCTTCACCAATGAATGCTGCGACACACATCTGTGCAACGGAGCTCCAACACCTGCTAACACCTACTGGGCTGGCACATTACTCACACTTCTTATTTCATACTCAGTTTGGTGAATAGAAGCAATATGGAAGAGAACTTGGGTACTTTCCAAATACTTTTATCTTTTTACTTTTAGTACATACTGCAGCTGCAATAAAACACTACCTACTGTGACATGCAGTATGCATACAATTGGGACATACTACTACTTCATAACATTGTGCCTTGAACTTTGACCCTCTTGCTTATATATCCGCTGTGCAAAGGATTGTGGGTCAGAATAGCCAGAAAAGCATGCTGGCTTGCACACTGCAAAATGAGACCGGATGTAGTAAGACATCCTGGTATTTTTGGCATACTGCATTTGACATACTATGTATTGGGACATACTAAATCTTTATCTGGCATATCAAATAGTATGGCAGTATGGGTATTGTAACACACAGCATGTTTGACACACTTGAAAGTGGAGATGCTGTTGCCTTTTCTGCCCTCTAATCGACTGACATTGTACTCAACTTCCTTTTAATAACTGTGCACTAATCTGTGCTAAGACAAGGTTTGTTATACCATGTTTTTACATCATGTGTGTGAGATGGGATTATCTCTGATTATTGCCAAGTAAATACGTGCCTTTCTAGTTGCAGAACTATTTTTGAGGGGAGAGCAGGGATGAGTGTAACATGTTTAGCTTATGTTACCGTGATTTAGTATTTTTATACAAACTGTAATAAAACTTAGCAGTCAAGTTTGTCACGGAGGGCTTTAGAATTAAATATGTACACACTGTGTCGTATTTACCCTCTGTCTTTAGATCCTCCACCAAAAAAAGGATAAAACTTCTCCAAAAACAGGTTCACATACAGAGTATAGGCGGTGGTAGCAGTAGCAGAATTCAGTATAAAGAAAAAGGACTACAGTAAAACGTAGGTTTCAGGGATTTTAACAAATGAAATAAAATGCTATTTTAACTATATACGTGTGACCCAATGTACAGAAATAAGAAGAGTTGTACTCCACCTGAACAATGCTTGTGCTCATGTGGCACTGGCATAAGAAAGTCTTATTATTAGTTCATGTTGCATACTTGCCTAAAAATGTTGGAACATTGCCATGCTGTATATGAGTAATTTTATTTATGTGTTGACAGAATTGTATTAAAAAATATTGTTTGGATCTAACGTTTTTATTTGATCAGGTAACATTATGTTCTCTATTGTTATATTTAAGTCAATGCCATCTAACTCTTTAAAGGGACTGTTTGTAACTTCTTACACGTATAAATCAATCCGGGTCGGTGTCCCATGCGCGCTCGCGTGTGGCTACGCTGTTCAGACTCAGACTCCAACACAAACTACACGGAAGCACCAAAACCGCAAAGTTCTATCTAGTGAGGCCCGTCTTGCAAAACAGTGTTGGCCGCGGTCGGAGGACGCGGGGGAGACCGTAGCTTTGGTCTCCAGGACCGGAGTCTCTGCTGTGCTCTGCTCCTCTGCCTGCCTGCCTTCACTCACACGCCGCGCTCGTTCTCGCTATCTCGCTCCACTCTCACGTGCATGCGCGCACACTCCACACTGCAGAAGAGTTAGTTTAGCTCTGAGAATATCTAGTGAATGGACGTTTGTGCAGAAATAACTGCTGCAGCTCCTCCAGACCAACAGAGGTTTCCCGTGTCTTGTGAAGTGACGGGGCTTCGCAGAGAGAAACGTTATCGTCTCCGACCAAAACTTCGGTGTCTCCCCTGTTCCCTCCGGCTGCGGTCGGGAGGCTGAGGCAGGAAAAGCCAACACTAGGATCAGCATTGATTCATGGAGAGACCTTCGTCTGGTCAGCTAACATTACTGCCAAGCAGCTGGAATATAGAGTGATATTGTGGTTTTAGCTGACGTGTGTCGCCTCACTGTTTTGAGCGATGCTCATTCATGTCTATGTAGAGCGAGCACAAGCGCGAACAACAGGACGCTGACTTTCGTTGACTTAACGGCCACAGGTGTCGCTGTTAACAAGACATTTCTGATTCTTACAAACAGTCCCTTTAAAAGAGCCGGCTCAATGAACCGACTCGTTCGCGACGACACAACACTACCAGGTGCTGTTGATTGGGCTCCAATTAAGGAGAACAGCATCAGTGATTAAACTGTTTAGATAAGGTTGAATTGTTAAGTCTAAACTGTAAACTAAAACATAAAACTTCCGGGCATGTTATACCTGGCACTGTTGTTCATGCTGCTGTTGTCCTCCACTGATGGACGAACACCACCGACGTTAAAACAACCGACCCAGGTGGTGAGAGAAGAAGTTACCTGGAGAGAAACACCGACTCTGCCGCCTCCGTACCTCCACCTCCCGGTGTTTCTGGACTCCAGGCTGCCGCTGGTGGAGATGGGTTACTTCTCTCCGTCCACAGGCACCGGGCTGGAGGCTTTACCCGATCCGGTCCGGGAGATCCTGCTCCCGGTTCGGGCTGACACCAGTCCAACCAGCGGTTCGGGTGTTTCCGTGAGGACTTCGTGCGAACTCGGCAAGATGCTCGTCCAGGTGCAGAGGAGCATGTTGGGTAACCGTGAACAGGACTCTGGGCTCAGACTGGGGACCTGCAGGACCAGTAGATCCACCAGGGATCACCTTTACTTTCAATATGACCTCAGCATGTGTGGAACCAAACGCACGGTGAGCTTCAACAACAGCCTGATAGTTTCTTTTTTTTGCCGTAATAACAGTTTTAAACCATGCTAACTAGGTGGCTCTAGTCCAGGGGTCAGCAACCTTTACTATCAAAAGAGCCATTTAGGCAAAAAATAATAAAAAATCTGTCTGGAGCCGCAAAACATTTGAGCATTGTGATGAAGGTAACACAGTTTATAGTCTAAGTATATAGTATATAAGTCTAATGCAGTGAGGGCCAAAGAGACAATGTACTACGGAGTATTAGGGCCACATTTAGGGAAAAACATCTGAGATTTCCAGAATAAAGTCAGAATATTACGAGAAAAAAGTTGTAATATTACGAAAAAAAAGTCAGAAGTTTATGAGAAAAAAAGTTGTAATATTACGGGAATAAATTCAGAAGTTTACGAGAAAAAAAGTCAGAAGTTTACGAAAATAAAGTCGTAATATTACGAGAATAAAGTCTTAACTTTACGAGAAAAAAAGTCTTAATATTACGAGAATAAAGTTATAATATTACGAGAAAAAAGTTGTAATGTTACAAGAATAAAGTCATAACTTTCCGAGAAAAAAAGTCGTAATATTACGAAAATAAAGTCATAACTTTACGAGAACAAAGTCAGAAGTTTACGAGAAAAAAAGTCGTAATATTACGAGAATAAATTCAGAAGTTTACGAGAATAAAGTCAGAACTTTAGGAGAAAAAAGTCAGAAGTTTACGTTAGTTTTTTGTAATTTGCTGCTTTTCTTGGCAAATGTTAACATGCTAACATTCTAAACTAAGTGGATGAACATTTTTATTTAGCTGATTGTTTCTTTGCAGATAATTAATAACCAACTGGCCTATTCAAACACACTACGATATGATCCACCGAGGCTCCAAGGACCAATCAGGCGAGCTGTGCCCTTCACCCTGCCTGTTACATGTTATTATAACAGGTGAGACTGGATCCACACCAGAAAGCCTTCTGCACCAAGTTCTGTCAATCTTATAACTGATCTATATATTAACAGTTTTATTAATCTGAACAATGTGTTTATATGTTTAGGTACCAATACTCCTACAAAATTGGTTACACACCAAAGATGCGGCTGCGCAAGATCTTCACACCAATGAAGAACAGAGCAAAATTCATACTGACTCCACGAAATTGTAAAACCTGCAAAAAACGCATCTTATTATCAACTGATTTCTATGTGCTCTCAAAGGTCTTGCAAAGCATTAGAGTTTGAGAATTAAAGAAACAATGCATTACTTGTGGCCTTAGCCCTTTAATAGTCCCACCCAGTAAAAAGCAATGGAAAAAATGTTATTTTTATTATTTCTTAGATCTTTTTATTCCTAACAATATAAAATATGTTTTTTTTCCAGTAAGTCCTCTGAAATAAACTACCAGTAAACATGCCAACTCCAAAACATACTCTATCAAACAATAGAGAAAACCACTGAAGGATTAAATACAAATTTAGGGTTTCAAGGAGCGGTGTGTAGGATTTAGTGGCATCACACAGTGAGGTTGCAGATTGCAACCAACTGAATACCCCACCGCTCAACCCACCATTTCCAAGCATGTCGGAGAACTACGGTGGCCTTCAGATATCATTAAAACGCGAAAGTCTCTCTCTAGAGCCAATGTTTGGTTTGTCTGTTCTGGGCTACTCTAGAAACATGGCGGTACAATATGGTGGACTTTGTGAAGAGGACTTTCTTCCTATGTAGATATGAAGCTAACGAAAACACTTAGCTTAGATTCAGGTAATTAGATTCGTAGTTTCAGGTGATTATACACTTTTGAAAACATAAGAATGAATATTATATTCCATTTCTGCCAATAGATCCCCCAAAATCCTACACACTGGTCCTTTAAAGCAATTCTGGTCAGTATTGTGTCTCCGCTAGGGTTGTCACATTATCATTCTCACTACACGTTTATCGTGGCCAAAAGAATTGACATTAACAATATTATCTCTGTATCTATAGAAAATTGTAATAGTTAGTTAGTCAAATTCATCTTTTATTGTCTTTATTATGCATTTTGTCTCTTTTGGCAAATGAATTACACTCAAGATATGAGCGTAGGGAGGTGGAGAGAGAGTCTGTAACCATAACTGTATATATACAATTATTTAAGAGGTGCTGGATTATTTACACAATATTATCATATGTGTATTATTAACATGACATCAATATTTCCTTTTCAAAATATCACGGTTATCGTCCGTACCGGTATATCACGACAACCCTACTCTCAGCCTTTGAATTTCATCAAAGTCTTTGTATTTTTCTTTTGACTGCATGAATGAGGACGAATATTGAAGCTGCTGTTGTTGTTGTTGACTGACTGTTTCCTTGTCTCTCAGCTCAGTGGGAAAGGCTTTCTCCGTCAGATCAGTACGTGCTCGGGAAGCCCATGTACTTTCAGGCAGAGGCTCCCCGTATGTCCCAAGACGAAAGACTGTACGTCCACTTGTGTTACGCGACTCCCGAGAAGTCCCACACATCCACACCTCAGTATCCAGTCGTGCAAAACTTTGGGTAATAAACACCTCACTCTCACACAAACTGAAGAGCTTGATGTTTATTGTTGCTCAGATTTTATTTAAAAAGAGCATATGTAATGGTCCGGTTTTCTCTACCTCTGATAAAGGTGTATGGTTGAAAGTAAGGATAGTCGCTCCAGATTCATCCCATACAAAAGCAATGCTGTGAGATTCTCTGTGGATGCCTTCTTGTTCACGGGAATGACAGGCCAGGTGAGCAAAAATGCTTCAAGTTATTACCTGAGAAAAATTGCCTCATTTCTAAGCTGTTTTTTGTTTGAATATCGTGCTAAAAGACTAAAACAACTTACTGATGGGAAGTCTTGTGATCTGATTTCCTGTAGCAGCTCTACATGCACTGCTCCATGTCTGTGGGTAGTTCTGTCCCCACACCTACAGCTAAGTCCTGCAACTATGACACAAAAACAAGAAGGTTCGTTTTTTTTTGTTTTTTTTTGCTTAAAGAAATTGATTGAGAAATAAAAAGTTCAAACGTCCTGTACAATTCTTCACACAAAAGGGATCAGCTCTTCATCATTGTTTTTGTCAGATGGCTTGAGCTGTATGGACCAAACTCGAACTCTGTGTGCACCTGCTGCGACTCCAACTGTAGCTCTGCTGCATCCACAGGTGAGTCATTGCTTCTCTCATTTTCCATAATAAAGCCTATATTATTACCATTACAGAATACGGCTGGCTGGAGAAATTATAAACTGTCAAAAAAACGAACACCTCACCATAAGAGTTTAAATATAACTGTGCCATTACAGGAACTCGTTGCGAGATGAGATATATTATAATGTTCTGATTTTTGTTTGATGTATGTGTTGTCATTAAAATTTGTCAATAAAGATAATATAAAAATAAATAAATAATGTTTTACTGCTACATGTAAGAAACTGGATTGATAGTTATGCAGTTTTATTCCAAACCTCTTTTTATGCATTTTGGAGAAAAAATGCCATCTGTGGATTGGAATATCTTATTTATTTTCTTTTTAATAGTAATTTCTGCCCTAATTTTGGAACAAATTGTTCTAATATCAAATATTCTACATTTTCCAGTGACCAAAATAATCAGCAGCAGGCCGTGGACAATAGAGCCTGAGGTGAAACCCACCAAAGCCCCAAAGAGGAAGAAAGTCTCCACCACAACGACGAAGATGACAACAACAACAACAGCGCCACAACCAGAGACGACCAGAGAGGTGACTGAATGGAGAACGACTTCACAGCCTCAACCGATAGCAGTGACTCTGACGGGTAAGGTGGAGAACGCGATGCAGGAGTTAGAGTGGCCGTTCGGGGGCGAAGGCGTGACGTGGTTTGAGGTGGAAGGTGAGGAGGAGCAGGTGAAGGGCTCTGCTGTTGTGGAGGAGAAGGAAGAGAAGGAGGTCACGGAACCTCTCACAGTATTTGAAGAAATCTTTGATTTTGACAAATAAAGCTGACGTTTGTACAGTGATTAATTCAGTCCGGGTGGCTCATTACATGACTCCTAACAAGCTCAAATCAATAATCTTGAGGTCCATGTAAATGCTTGCGTAGATGTCTGTATTATTACATATGTGAGACAGTAGTTGCTGGTGCTAACTCTGAAACTGGATTGCATTTATTTGTCACTTGCAATAGTAAGCCTACATCAATCCTGTCTTTAACCCTTCCCACAATAGAAACCCTTTAATTGTCAATCTACCTAGGAAAGCCATCCATCCTCTGAATGCTCTAGGTCTCTAGTTTGTGGTTGTAAAGTTTCATGAGGCTGTGATTATCCTAGAGCTCACCGCAGATAACTTTATACAGTGAGGTCAAGTTTCAAAACATGGTCTCAATACAATGAAATGGCTGCTTTGGGGACTAACATCATCACACATGAATACAGTTGGGCTCATTGGATTCACAAGAGTCTCACCTTTACAGTGATACGCAATTTATGCAATTCCAAGACTGTTTAGGGACCCCAGTATGCAGAAATATTCAATTACACCATTTTTAGAATAGGCGAAAATAACACATTCATACTGCATGAAAAAAACTGTATGGTTTCTGCCCAAAACTGCATGTGATTATCATAAAGTTGGCCTGTCTGTAAAGGGGAGACTCATGGGTACCCATAGAACCCATTTTCATTCACATATCTTGAGGTCAGAGGTCAAGGGACCCTTTTGAAAATGGCCATGCCAGTTTTTCCTCACCAAAATTTGATTGTGACTTGATTTTTGTAGATTATATTTTGGGCATTTCATGCTTTTATTTGATAGCGAGATAGTGGAGAGAGACAGGACATGAGGAGAAAGAGAGCAGGGGAATGACATGCAGCAAACGGTCCGGCCAGCCGGGAATCAAACCGAAACTCCCTGCTCAGGGCATTTGTGCCCTAACCTTAAACAAACTAGAGATAACATGTTAATTAGTGAGCTTTAGAAGTTATTTTGAACAGGGTCACACTAGCTGTTTCCCTTTGTTTTTAGTCGTTGTGCTAAGCTAACCTGATTCTGGCTGTAGCTTATTATTGAACAGACAAATATGAGAGTGGTACCGATCTTCTAACTCCGAGCAAGAAAGCGAAAAAGCGCATGTCTAACACAATGCAAACTTGTAAAGCATTTTGTCAGTTAACAAAAAGACACAAAAACCTCAAAAAGCCAAGTTTCTGTACAGAATCTGTAAATGATAAAACTCTCAGGAGCCAATTTTAAGATACAAGCATCATTTATTAGCTTTACATCAGGAGTAAATGTTATATTGCTACATAACCGTCATTCTGTACAATTTCTCTTTTACAAATGTCAGGTCATTGAATGTGATAACTGCAGTTTCGACCTATGGAGTGAAAAGATCAGTTTAAAAACCGTTATGCTACTCACACAGTTAAAGACTTTAAATTTGGTCTTTACAACAGTTACAAATCAAACATGCTACTTACAAAATAAACTTGGTTTCATAACATCTGAATAACCGTTAATACAGTGTGTCATCAGTATATTCATAAAAATCTTGGGAAGAGTACAATACCAATCCATTCCATTACTCCCAGTTAATTAACCCTCACATTTTGTCCATTTATAAGAAGGAATGTGACTTAAGCCAGCATCATAATGCCCTTTTAAAAACAGACCGTTGCGTCATGTCACCTTCATTTCAGACAGGATTCAGCTCAGGTGCGTCCTGGATGGAGTGAATGTGTTTTCTATCACGTATGGTTTCCTCTCTCGTGTTATCTCGTTCAGCTGTGACATGCATCGTCCTCAGTAGTACGAGGTCAGGTGGGAGTGGGTGGCGGGATGTCTGGTCATGGCTGACCCAGGATAGATGGGGCTGTTGGGTGAGTTCCAGTACGTTGACGGAGGGCTGAAATATTGGCCGGGGGAGACGGGCATAGGTGTAGGGTGGCCACCCATGAAGTTCATTTTGGGCTGGTGACTGTGGTAGGGCTGGACGTAAGACATCTCAGTCTGGTACTTAACAATCCCCCCTTCTGCATGATTCTGGTGCGCCTGCGAGATGCCTTGGAAGTCAAACTTGTAGGCGTATCGCTTGCCGTGCACCTTAGTCATGATGTTCTTGTCGTAGTAGTAGCGCAGAGCGCGGCTCAGCTTGTCGTAGTTCATGTTGGGCTTGCTCTTGCGCTCGCCCCAGCGCTTGGCCACCTCGTCCGGGTCGGTCATCTTGAACTCACCGTTGGTGCCCTCCCAGGTGATGATGCCGGAGTTGTTGGCGTCCTGCAGCAGCTCCAGCAGGAACTGCCACAGCTGGATCTGACCCGAACCTGGGAGGAGAAATGGAGAAGAAGAGTTAAGGGATCGGGACTTCATTGGTTGGTCACTCAAAGCAAGACAGGAAATGTACACAGTTTCCAGTAGTAGCTGTGTGAAGCGTTTGTTTCTAAGCATCTTTATTCTTTCACTTGTAATATTGGAACATTTTGGAGGATATAATCATGTGTAGATATCAAGCCATGAGCACCAGGTAGCGTTTAAAATTAACGATAGAGTTTTGAATAAAGGAAATAAAAGCAAAACGATTTTAATTCCACTCGATGCGTCCGGTTACTCCAGGACCTTGGACAGCACTTCAAACAAAGTACTTAGGAGTTTTGTTGTGGACGGGTTTCTTTCCTTGTAGTATTACGACACATATCTATCATCTCAGTCAGCTTATTTTTTTTCCACCAAATGTGACCTTTTCACTGTGTGGCTTGGAGGAAGAGACAGACGTCGGGGCAGAAACCTACCCACAGGCCTGTGAGCGCTGGGGTCAGGCAGCTTGTATGGACTTTGTTTGCCTGTTCGGTTCTTGGATGAGCTGAGGGCTTGGCCTTCTGTGAGGAAACAGCAGGGCAAACAGTCACTTTGGTGAGAGGGAAGCCAGATTTCGTCTCAGTGTAAGCATGATGCAATTCTGCTGACACAACAGGTGTTGCTTGATGTTTACTCCATTTTTTGAAAGAGAGTGTATGGCCCTTGCTTGCTTTTCTCTCATGTTGCCAAAGCAGACAGTGTAAAGGCCTCATTTGTGTCATCCTTGTTGGTTTATCTTGTGGTGGTTTAGAATCTTACCTGGGTTGGCTAGTCGACTGCTAATGGGCCCTAATGTCTGATACGGGTCTGTAAAGAAGAAAAGGCATATTATTATTTTTTTACACCTTTCTTATTTTATTCAACTTTTTAACCTTAATGTTTGCAATCCACCCCATATTTCATCTTCATTCCTTCAGGATTCGATAGAACATCTTTCCATGTTGTTTGACATCACATGCATCATAATTCAGTATCTGTTGTGCCAGTACTTGAAGCAAGCATTCATTTCAATGGAGTGAAATGTTCAAATTACAGCCCACATCTTCGATTTGTAATTGTGATTCAAATGATCACTGAAATATCACTTCTGAACCTCTACAATGTATTTGATTGTCATGAAAAACATGAGACTACCTGCTCCTAGCAATTGCTACTGCAGCTTCTGCGTTGCAAATGATAGGGATGCATGATATACATCGGGCCTGGTATATTATCGACTGATAATACGAAGCCAAATTGCTTTCATTGACTTAACAAGCCAACCCGTTCTCACTCCCAACTCGTCAAATACTATCATTTGGTAAGTGCTCCTTGGCATCGGAAACTGACTAACGGAGGCACACTTTAGCAACAGTATGTGACAAACCGAGTTTTCAACGAACTCCAATGTAAACCCAACCGTAGCGTTATTAGAGTCCGTTCAGGGCGGGCGGGAGTGTTGGTGGTGGATGGGTCAAACAAACACAAGACCTTCAACCAGGAAACCGCTGCTCGTGTCCCTAGTGAAACTAAAAGTAACGTTGACTTATTTTGTCACGTCAGTCTTTAGTCACTTGACTTGTCGGTATCGTCAGTCACGTGAGTCGTCAGTGAATTTAACGTCAACCACGACCATCCTAACTAACTCTAAGTGGTCGTGTTGCCTAAACCTAATTCCCTGTGAAAACTTCAGAGGAAGACAACACAATCTCAAAATTTGCAATACAAGTTTTTCGATGTACTTTACTAGAAAAAATAAATGAACATTTGAAGGATCAGAACTGTTTTTGTTGTGATAACAATAGTGATGTCAGTTAGAGTTGGTTAAGTCAGAGCTATGAAATATTAAATCATCCATCTTTGCTCGCTAAATCTTATCCCTTCCTACCCTCAGATGTGCATAAACTATGGGTTATGGGTTTTAAAATAAAAAATGTGAAATTATCTGTTACCTTATTTGTATCGGCTATGAGAAGCAGGTAATTATCGGTTATAAAAATATATATATTGTGCATCCCTAGAAACTAGGGACTAGCGGCATGGCTCTAGGGATGGCAAGGTCATTTTGTGGGTCCACCACTTTTATCTCAACAATTTTGGGGATGGATTGTAACAACTTTGGTGATCCTTTTAACTTTTCGTCTAACACCATCGTCATTTGGTTTACGATTAAATGCCACCGAACCTAATGACAGTCCAATCAGCCTCAGAGAGCAGCTAGCATGGCTGTTCACTCTTGGGGAGGTGTGTCCACCAAAGCGTTTTTTTCCTGAGGCCAGCATATTTTTTTAATTCTTTGCAATGGGAGCGCCACGTATTTACCCTACGGTAAAATCTGAGCGTGACGAGGCGCTGAGCATCTATTCTGCGCCGAGTGCTGCATGTTTGCCTTTTTGTTTCAGGTCTCCAAGGGTTGAAAAATGTTCAACTTTAGGTCCATTTGTTATGAATATGAAAATATTTGGTACAAGTGGCTGTCATACCTTGCACAATTCTTGGAGCAGGCTCTGTAACTCTTGAGCTGTGTTGGTGCTCCATGGAGGGACCTACAAATCAAAATTAAAATTACTTATGTGAAATAGTTTGATCCTCAGCTGTGGCCTATAGTTTTAAACTTACAATGTCTATGTAAAACCAGTAGTTGTTCATGCATGACAAAAAAATGTGTCATGATCATTAGTTTCATATCATCTTTGTTTTTTTGTTGTCATACCTTTTGGCACTGCACTCATGGTGTTTGCCGGCCAGCTGTTCCTGCAGCTGATCTCATCAAAACTGCTCTCTGCACACACACACACACACACACAAAAACAAGGATGAGACTAGACTTTGACTGGCACGTGGCATAAAAAGGCTTTGAAGTGGACAGTGGGACAGTTCAGCTATAGTAGGAAGGAAGTCAGTAAACCGAGACCAAGATGATAAGAGTTTGGAGGTCTGAAGATGACCCAAAAAGTTTCTTTTGTCCGGGCCACCCCTGTCGCCACAAGATTGTGAATTGTGTCCCAGGAGCAGGACCCATACCCCCCATTTCCTGCGCCGGTGCAGCTGTTTCCTGTCTGAAACTGGCTGTTGAGTTTTGGACTCATCAAACTTTTGTCAACTACGGCCAGTGTGGTGCCAAGGAACCTTTTTGACTCTTGAAACTATGTAACACAGCTCCGAAACTCAACACTTTATTTTTAAATCCCCAAATCATTCAAGTAGTTTGTTCTTTTTTTTGTGATGTGACCCTGAAATCTGAGCTTTGAATCACACCCAGAAACACTCAGACAGATCTCAACAGTATGATTAATGAAATACTGAATTACTGAAAGAAAAGTGTTTGTTTCAGAAAAATACTTTTGTTTTTATCATGTTGAGTAAAGTCTTTAAGTCATTGTGGAATGAAAAGTCACTTATTCACCTATTTTGGCACTTATGTGTCATATATCATAAAGAAGAAATACTCGGATTCTTTACTTAAGTAAAAGTACCAATACAACAATGTAAAAATACTCCATTGCAAGTAATAAGTCCTGCATTGAAGCTCATGCTTAAGTAAAATAAGTATCATTATCAAAAAAAGTACTTAAAATATCAAAAGTAAAAGTACTCGTGCTGCAAGAAAATGGCCCCCATGACTGATATCTTTCTTATATATGACATTATTGTTAATACAGATTAATTAATGTGTAAGTATCATTTTGCTTTTGTAGCTGGTTGATGTGGACCTACTTTTAACTACTTAATATACATTTAGGTAGTTTAGTCTGGTGGACTATATCCATATTTGTTGGGGTCTTTTCACTAATCTTTGCTTTTTGTGTGAAATATTGAATAGTTTGACCTCTTTGGGCCTCAAACAGTTATTTGCATGAAACCATGTTAGAAGTTTAGAGGGGAAAAGTCTCTTTGGTGGAACTTCTAACAACTAATAGACATGCGAAACAAGACAAGGGACCCCAAATACACACTGCTTTTTTGTAAGAGATAACAGGCTGAAAAGGTGTGAACCACTGGTTTAATCTTTACAATGTGTTTTATAAACTTATGTTTTTATGTATTGAAAATAACTAGTAACTCCAGACGTCAAATAAATGTAGTGCAGTAAAATATTCCCGCATAAAGTAGTATTAGATGGATATACTTGAAGTAAAAGTACCTCAAAATTGTACTTGTTTACAGTATTTGAGTAAATGTACTTCACTTTCCACCACTACATTTTTAGGAATGTAATTGATGTTTAACTGCTTATTCTGTATGATAATCAGGACTAAGAAGAAACTTTTACAAATATTTACATTGAAATCTAAAAACTATATTTGGAAATAAAACTCCCTCACCAGTGACAAACTCACAACTCCCCTTTATTTCTCATCTGCATAGTTTTGTTGCAGTGGCCTAATTTTAAAGAATCACTTGAACATTGCAAACAGTCCAATTTCAAAACAAGTCCCACCCTAACATCCTGTCTAAACTGAGAATATATTTTTAAAGCGTAAAAGAACTATCTCCTCATGACTTTAAAGCCCTTTAAAACTTCTCACTTTTTGACGATAATTGATATTTTTAAATGCCAACGTATCAATTGACAATGTGAAAAGGGTCGCTTATTTGAACCTACAGAGAATTATCACCTGAATCTGTAGCTTTGTAAAAAAATCAGCTCATTGTTTAGCTGTTTAGCAGCTATTTTCAGCGGGAAAAAAGCACTAAAAACCCAGTGTACTATCTACCCTGCACCAAACAGCAAATAGAAAAAGTAAGAGAGATAAGAGCCAGATAATTCCCTCAGGAGTTGGTAGAGACCAAAAACAGAGCTAAAAGAGAGTGGACTTCCATTCAGCAGGTGGCCAGAAACACAACTCCAAATGAATAACAATATTGCTCCGTAACTGCTGGTTGCTGTTTGCTAAGAAAGTTATTAATTCTGAAGAGGTTAACACCTAAAAACTCTGAAGCTAATCTGCTTCATCAGAACTTTGGTCAGATTTAAAGGACAATACGAGCACAGAAGCCACGACTGTTATCAGATATTCATTAAAATGTTGCTAAATTGTGATTGGTGCACAGAAATATGTGACATCCCAACTGAACTGAATTCTGAATGAACCCTGCCCGCTCAAAACCAGTGAGAGGAGCATGGTGAAACTGTTTTAACTGTAGCAGAAAATAGTGTAGGACCCCTTCACTCATAGCAATAATCTGATTGAGAAAAGAGGTTTTCGGTGCTTTTTTAAATGGAGTGGCTGATCTCACCTGCTTTCACCTGTAGTCTGGGTTGTTGTGGTGGCGTGGTGTTGGTGGGAGTTGTGGAGTACGAGAATGTAGGGCTACCTGAAGCAAAAAAAAAAAAAAAAGTCAAGATTATATTCTCTTAAAATGGAAACAACGGAAATCAACCATACCAGAGTAGAATGTGAGTGTCATGAATAGTATTTTGTAAAAAAGTATAGACACTGAAAAAACAAGAGGTGTTGATTGAACTCTGTTGAGGGCTTTTCAGGACTCAATTTGAGGTGTTACTGGAGTACTGGATTGCATTATATTGTAAGGTGTTGCTATCATTTTGTCCACCCCCTGTATGTCGTAATGTTACCTTGAAAACTGGACTACACTGTCTTCTTTGGCTGCATTTGTAACGCGGGTTTGCAGAAGCAATAACACTGCAAACTTATGTAATCAGAAATCATGACGACATATAGTATGCCAAATACAGGAAACCTGCGTTAGCAAAGAGGAACAGTGGTCACAACACTTAATGAGCACAGGAAAATTCGGTTAACAACTCGACGAACTTCAGCCTCAAATTGACATCACGTTCTTCCAGCCTCAATATCATTAAGTGCATCTGCACTGTATTGCAAGGTGTTATAATTATTTTGTCGAAATAAATCAATTTTCGAAATAAAGGACAATAGTATGGTCTAAAAATTCAACAAATTCACATGCAGTAACATTTTTAGGGCAATTGCTTTATTTTCCTGAGTAATAGATTAACCATCAAGTGTATATAATTTCAGAAAATTGTGAAAAACACCATCGCAATATCCAAGACGCCAAAGTGACATTAAAAAAATGCTTGTTTTTTTTCCAATAAACAGTCCCAAACATTCAACTTTGCAACGAAAAAAGTAACAAATCCTCACGTTTGAGAAGCTGGAACCAACAAACGTTTGTAGTTTTTTATTAATAAGTTATCTGTTTTAGTCATTTATCATCAAAAATGTTGATCAATTTTATGTCCAATGACTAGTCTGTTATTGTCGAATCATTTCAGCGCCACATACTGTATATTTCTGCGGTTTGGTTTCTGGCTCTGCTTACGTGCAGGTAAAATATTTGTGGCCACAGAACAATGAAAAACGTTTTACATTGTTGAAGTCAGTTCGGCGAGGAGAACTTAACAATGTTATCAGCTGGAGAGAGCGAGAGAGATATCTGGCACGAAGCGAGCCTTACTCTGTCGGAGGTAACTGAGGTGCGAGAGCAGGATGTCTGCGTTGTAGGCCGACGTGAGACGCATCATGTCCTCCTTGGTCATCTTGCAAAGGGCCTTGCCGTCCAGCGCTTGGAAGAGCATGACGTCCACCTCCTCCAGGACGTACTCCTTGATGGCCCAGTCCAGCCACTGCCGCACGTGGTCCTGTGTCCAAACCTCTGGATCTGACATCAAAAGCACAAAAATTATCAGAAATACTGATTTATTTATAACAGTGTCTCATTTTGTCGCAAATTTTGTTCCGGCCCTGCTTATAATTTAGGTTCTCAATAAATTTTCCCACTTGAGTTGTCGTAGTCAGGCCTATGAAACGGGCGACTTGTACAAATATGGGCAAGAAAAAAAACAAGATTAATTATTTTGCTTTTACATCAGGACGTTTTTATTATTTATACATATTTTGTTTTATTAAATATCCCACAAAACCATTCAGTTGTTATATTCAGGCCTGTGAAATAGCTTGTTGGTTCTATCCTACTTGTAGTCAGATTGCATTATAATTGTTGAGTAAATGCTGTGATGGCTAAGCAACTTTTGGTGACTTTTTTTTTGGGCTTTATGTGGACCAAATTGTATGTGAGAAGGCTATATGGGACATGCAACAATATCATTTATTTATTTTCGATTAAATAAAAGCATGTCAATAAACTATATACAGTATGTCTGGCCCTTGATGGGATCCTCATTTCACAGTGTGGCCCTTAGTGAAATTGAGTTTGACACATCTGTTTTTGTTTGCCACAGTTTGCACATACTATCTGGGCTTTTATAATAATAATAATAATAATAATAATAATAATAATAATAATAATAATAAATTGGACTTATATAGTGCCTTTCAAAAAACCCAAGGACGCTTACATTTACGCTTTATATTTCAGTTGATGCGGTTCTGGCTTTCAAAATGACTCAAACAGGAAGTTGTTGAAGTTGCAGGACGAGGAGTCGAGTAGAAATTATCATAAATTACTTCGGTCAAACTTGTATCATTTACATAATGGGTTTCCAAATACTGAAAGTCCCCCTCCATTTAAAAAAATGTGTTCTGCTTATTGTTTCTTCACCTTCACTGGTGCAGAATGACTTTTGTGCAGAGTAGTTTGACTCTAGATCATTCATCTGCTGAAGGAGGAAAGTTTCCCTGTGGTCACCTTTAAAGGTCCCATATTGTAAAAAGTAAGATTTACATGTCTTTTATATTATAAAGCAGGTTTAAGTGCTTTATAAATACTGTTCAATTATCGAAGCACTCAATATACAGAGAAATGCACAGCCCGTATTCAGAAATTGTGTGTTTGAAACAAGCCGTTAGGATTTCTGTCCATTTGTGATGTCACAAATATACAATATTTAGACCATTACACGGTTTTAAACGTAAACATTCTAAATGTGTCCCAGTTTATTTCCTGTTGCAGTGTATGTGAATAACATCAGCTGACAGGAAGTACACATGGACCCAAGCTGACCCAATTCTGTTGCAATTCCGTCAAAATGCGGTAAAACAGCGTTTCAGACAGAGGGTAAATACATAGGCATATTTAGGTAGACAGTATGAGGAAAATAAAGTTTTTTTTTTAACATTACAGCATGTAAACATGTTCTAGTAGAAACACAAAATACAAGTAGGAACCTGAAAATGAGCATAATATGGGACCTTTAATTGAACTTTTTTTGTAATTAATTAAACCATATGAGACACAAATTCTTTTTCAAAGCAGATAATTTTTATATCTTAAAACATGTCTTTATATACTAGTTATGGCTGGCTGTAATACTTAATACCAAATCTTAGACCTGAGTGCTTCCATGCTGCATTTTGTTGTTTGGAAACATGTAAATCATCCTTTACTGTAGCTGTCTAGTGTTTGGTCATACTGGTCTTTTACATGGTAAGGGATGCTGCTCTGTTGGTTTCTTTAATAAAAAGAGTCTCACACAAATAGTCTGAAGGGCAAACATAATTAGTTTGTAGGGACATGAAAGTGCTGAGCAACACCGGAAACTAGTCTGATATAACTTAGTACCAGTTGTGATACTTGTGATTTTGATACTGATTGTAAAGTTGGTGGTTATACTCACTCTGTGAAAACTGAGGCCTGGTTTAGTCAAACTACTTTTTTTTTTACATGTGCTTTTTATAGTTTTAGTTTTAAAAATCATCTTTCAACAGTTTGAAACTGTTACTGTTTGAACTTTTAAAAAGTCTTAAACAGCCTTGAATTAGATTTATAAATTCTTGTTTTTATTTATGAAAAATGATGCCGAAATCACATTGACACGCACAATTTAAATTTGCGTATGCCTGGCTCTCCACCTGCTCTCGCGATTTCCCTGAAGGTAGCAGGAAGTAAACAAATAATTACCGATAATGCTAAGCTGAAGACAGCCCCAGGGGTCTTCAGGAAAGTGTGATATTTGTCATTTGTGGTGGTTTTCACAACCCTGTAAGTGTTTGTGTGCACCAGGGCTGGGCAATAATATTGTATTGCATATTGTTTTACACATTTCTGTCGTCCAAATTAGGGATTTCAAGCAAACTGCAATTAAAAGCTAACAAAATTAATTGTTAAACGTTTTGTTTTAGACATGTGAAGGTTTTTTTTTTTTTCTATGTAATGCATAACAGTGGAACATAGTTTGTTGCATTTTGATTTTGATCATTTTAAATGCAATTTTGCATATGTTTGCTAGATGGAGATGTACTGTATTTCAATATTGGAAAAATATCTATATTAACATCGTATTTGGGTTAAAAAATATTGCCCAGCCCTAATATGCATTTGTTCTGATGTGGAAAAGGTATTACATTTTCTTTGTTGAGGTCTTATAAAGGTCTTAAAAAACATTAAATGTGATTTACTTCTGTTTTTTTTATTTTGTTTTTTAAATGTGCAAATACTCTGATTTGGTTTTGTTTGTTTGTCAGCAGGATTACGGAAAAACTACTGGCCCTATTTTCATGAAACTTGGTGGAAGGGTGTAGCATGGGCCAGGGAAGAATCACCGGGGTGGATACACCAATTATTTTTCACTTTCGTTAACATTGCAAGCATTGATAAGGCATTTGGCCTTGGTGGAGGTCTGCGCTCTCGGAGTGCCCTTCAGTTATTGAAGCACTCTTGTTTCATTATTATATTTAATGAAGCATTTTTCATAATACAGTTTATTTTATTATTAATTCTAAAATCATCTGGTAAAAAACTATTTGCTGTCATATTACATTATAAGTTGAACTATATTTCATTGCTGTACATTTCCTTTCTTCTACCATATTACATTAGATATCCTTTCTACATTCTACATCAACCCTGTCCTTTATAAATAGTTTATCTGACATAATGAAGTTTCATCAACATAATTTGTTTTCCATACATCTTGACTATCTCTGCTCTTGCAGGTCAATGTCTGCACATAGCAACTTTAATGGTTATGTTAAGGCAACTTGCAGGAACTAGTTGAAGGTTAGGTAAATATTCTATTAACAGTGTATAAATGATCATAATTTCTTGGAGACAGGGTTGATACTGAATCACTTTTTTATTATCATATGAGAAGATGTTGCTGCAGTACTAAATCTAAGGCACTGTTTCCCTTTGCCCAGGCACATTATGATAAAAAAACAACAACTCATATATGTTTACATTCATAGGTATTGTATTTTTTTAATCATATTTTGTATAGTTGTGTCTTATCCGAAGAATGAGACATTTGTAAGCTTTTAATAACTACATTTTAGGTTGAAATTTATCTCAATGTCTTGTTACGGCACTGAAATATATCACTAGTCTGATTCAGGAAAGTACGCTCATTTCCAGTAGCAAACAATGACTGTGAATTGCCCGTAATATTAGGCCGCGAACAGAAGCAACCACACCCTCATTCCCCCAATTGTCCTTGATTAACACATGCCTCTGTGATGCAACATCCGTGTATTATGAAGCAGAATAACTCGGTGCCGGTGACTCATTGACGAATCTCGTTGGATTCCACAAAGCTGACTTTTAAGTCGTCTGAGGTGGGATGCCTCCAGAGAGACTGACTCACTTAAAACGCGCTGCTTTGAACTGCTTATGTAATGAGTCTCTTAAGGGTGATAACAGTTTGGGAACTGTGCAAGAGATAGAACGTAAAATATGTCATGAGGGTAGTTTTTAGATGCTTGGACCCAGTGATTCAGAGCGAGGATGAAATGTATGGACAGTAGGTTGTCTAAACCTCAACTATGACTCCTCAGATAGTAGTGACACATCACTGTCTTTACTCCCAAGTTGTATGTCAGTGATTTTCCCTGCAAAGAAAAAAGGGAAACCCACTGCTCACAGTTCACCTGCAGTAAAAGTTGGTTTGGACCAAACATGAGGCAACTCACCTGGATCACACAGCATCTTTTAATTCAAGGCTTTGCAACTTTGACTTGAACTCCAGTGCCATGGTGTTATTTTCAGTGACTTTGGACAGTTTTTTTTTTTACCTTGAATGTCTATAACATATAACACATTGTTCCTGTTTTGTCATCATGTTCATATTCAACTGAAAGATATTCTGTGTCTCTTATGTTTTAAAAGATAAGGCTGATGTTATTCTATACTTTTTCATATTGTCAACAAACCCTGTGATAACGCCTTCATCCGTTTCTCAATACTTTGACTTCCTGTGGCACTCGTTCCAAGATGTAAATCTTTAAAAAATGAGAAACACATATAAAGCTTCATGTTTTTAAGAGGCTTAATAACTTCCTAAAACAGATGGACACTGTCATTTTTAACAGTTACCTAAATAGGAGTAAATAATTCATTCTTTGGGGACTATTTTCAGCTACGGATTAATACACATTATATTTTACACAGTAGAACTGCTAGTACTAGTATTGATGTGTTTCTACAGCTGCAGCAGGTAGAATTGGAATTTAAAAAAGTTATTTTATAAAACAGTCACTATATTCTGACAATAGTGCAATCCTAATGGCATCTGCAAGATTTCACAGACTGGAGGAAAACAACCAGTCAGAGCTGATCTGGAGTCTGGCGTCTCTGAGCAGCTGTCAATCACCCGCAAACTCCGATCAAACGGTCAAACTAGGCAGCGCTGATCAAATATGAATCAATATTCTGTTACTGTAACGTTTATTTCTCTCCTCAAATGTTTTCAGAAACTTCTTGTAGTGTACTGTTTAGCTGTAAAATGAGAACGTTTGTGACCCGGCCACCATGTTGAGATCAAGTTGAGGACATACCAAGCACCGCCCACCAGCCGGAGCAAACTTTCTTATTGTCCATACCTGCTCATCACACAGCTATTCCCGTTTGCTCTCTTTCTTGTTGACATCAGTCTTAAGTGCTAAACTGACTTCACACTTTTTAAATAGCATTTATTTTAAAACCTTGATGTCACGCTCAACCAGACAACCAGAAATCTGCTGTTGTTTAACTGTGGCACTGCAAGCGTAGTAGTTGGTAGTGGTAGTAGTAGTTTGGGGGAAAACACACGCTGTGCTCATCTCTGATTCAGTTATTGATATATTGCACAAGCTCAGTGTGTGTGCCAGTTCTTGGGAAACTGTGTTGTAATGGCGTCGGTCTTATGTGACGGAGGGCGACTGAGTGACTCAGCTCACCTGCCGGAACGATGACCCTCTTCTCCTCTGTGGCGCTGCTGGGCGGGGTGGCCGTCTGGGGGCTGACGCGAGGCTCCGGGTACGAGGCCTGGTACGACATCGGGGCCCCGTCGTTGCTCATGTGTCTGGAACGCTTGGTGACGCTGCAGTCCACGGGGGACTCACGGCTAGTACAAGCAGAGGAGAAAAGCAGGAGAAAAGTGTCATTTGAAAATTAAAATATCTTATAAAGCTTGTAAATGTTATTCAGTGTCAGTACACTTCTATGTATCCAGCTCTAAGAACCGCTATCATTTCAAATAATGACACGTTTACTGTGGCTTTCAACTGGGTGCAAGTTTATTCCCTCTTGCACTGTTTGATAATATCTGTAGCTGATAGGAGATAAATTTAGTCCCAAACTGTTTCACACCAACACAATTCCAGTGAAAAGGTCTATAAAGAGTAGACTGGTGGTAAAATAGAGCCGGCTGCACCAGCTCTATATAACTTCAAACTTAGCCTAGTTAAAGTGTGTTTACTAAGTGGAGGTTTTAAGAATCACCCAATTAAAATGGTTTGCACCACACAAACTAGTTTTTATTTAAAGATTGGTTATACCTCAGAAAAAACACTGAAAAAACGTCCATGTAGCAGCGGTGGAAGAAGTACTCAGATCCTTTACTTAATATGAGACACTACAGGTAAAAACATCGTTTCATGCACTGATCAATTTTGAGATTTTGGGCTATTTTGCTTCCATAACATGTCTGTTTTCACACTATTGGAAAGAAAACACCCAAAATACACATTTAGGTTTTTATTTTACTACTTTGTCTATTTGCATCTGTAGATTTCTCCTATAATTCAACAAAAGTTATCATCAAATAATGCCTCATTTGCACATTTAAACATCAAATTTCAAAAAACATATAATACAAAAAATAATTGTCTTAATGTAAGTAATCAACTGGGGAAGTTTCATGGTGATATCTATTATTTACATTATTGTTTTACCTATTCACCTGTAGTGTTTAGCTAAATCTATGGAATTTTACAATCCATATCTTTAAAGGCTATTTTCTCAAAATTCGTTTTTTTTAAGACTCTGAGCCAGAAATCTCCACTTCAGTAGCTCTTACATCCACCAAACTTTCCACTTTCATTCATCTCTATATTCTGAAGGTTTTCACAGAGGGGTTTGTTCATGTATCATTCATAGCCTGATTTATAGAACATTTTATTACTAAATACATGGGGAAATTGACAGTATTTTCTAAATTTATGGAGTGATAAAAACAGATCATATCCAAAATTCCCTCTGTAAAAACCTTTGACTCTAATATGTCAACAAAATGAAACAAGAATTTTGAACCTGGCTTTATCTCTAATGTACTTGGGTACTTCCACCGAAACTAACACCAAAATTACTTCATCTGGAATTCAAACATTTCCACCTGTGATGGAAGGTAATGGAAAACAACAAGGGACGCAGGGTTGCATTTGGTAAGAGAACAATAAACAAACATTTTAGGGTCTGGAAAAACCCCAGAATGTTGACACGGATCGTGACAAATCTACCGTCAGATAGTCCGGGAACCTGTGCTCCCTTGTGGCCTCGGCCTGCCCTGACTCACCTGGTTCCATTGACGTGTTCGCCTCTTTTCCCAGGGTTTTGCGCCGCTGACCCCACCCACTCAGGCTCGGTGGGCTCGGGACTCTGCTTGGAGGCCTGGCTGAACCCGCTGGGCGACGTCATCTCGGCCTTCATGTGCACTGCGGCGTAGGGCGGCTCAAATATGGGCTGATCCTCACTCACCACGGACAGCGCTTCCTGTTCAACAGAGACACAGCGGTCAGTGTCTGCCATTAATGTGCCGGGTCACAACCTGTGGAAACTGTCTTTTTCCACGTGCAGACTCAGTTTATTCCACCTAAGATGCTTTCAGTGACCGGAAGTAAAACCTCAGAGGAGCCGTAGGAGTAATAATAACAGCACAACAGACTTTAAAGATTCAACAATTTAACTTTTCTCAAGTTTATATAACCAGATTTCCTTTTTTTTTTAAATTCACTTTAACAGGAAAACATCATCCAACATTTCTAATGAAGGACTAAATGTTGTCCTTTTTCTTATGGAATTTGGTTGTGAATCACAAAATCAATAACCATAGTTTGCAGAGGATATACCAAAAAAGGAAAGGAAATCATATCTGCTTAAACTATTCACTGTAACAGCAAAAAAACATTTGTAAGTCGTTACAGAATGAATCACCAACACTGGATAATAGGCATATTAAAAAGCCTGACTTTAGTGCTTTTAGTGAGAATTATCTATGCATTAAAAAAAATTGATATTACATGCATTTGAAGAATGAATTACCTCTTTCTGCTGTATACTTTTATATTCATGGAATATTATAAATATGTAGAGCTACATAAAGATTAGCTGTTCCTAATTTTGTGGATATGAATGTGTTGTTCTGTATGTTTTTCTTGTCTTGTAATTGTTATTGGATGCACTGACTCCATTTTAGCAGTGCTCTTGACTTGCTCAGAGGTACTTGAATAGTAGATTTTGAGAGTTGGTTTAATGCTTTCTTTTCTAACCTTCAAAGACATTAACATTAAGATTTAGTGGAATTGCCCTGTGATTGATTCAAACTTTAAAAGGTATGTTTCATCTAAACAACCAGAGAGATAGGAGCAGTAGAAATACCACAAAGTCTTGAATTCAAAACGTTACCTAAGTAAAGTATAAACGTTTTATTAGCAAAATGTTAAAGTATGAAAAGTAGTCATTATACAGAATGGTTTCTTTCAGTGTTATATTATCACAGAATATTATATTCTGTTTTTATTACTAACGAAAAAACTTAAGAACTTTGTAATGTTCGTCAATGTGGAGCCAATTTTAGATACTTTGTATACTACTGGGTAGATTAGTAGTATAGTCCTGCATCATATCATATAATCTGATAATTTAAAAAGTAACTAGTAACTCTAAGTGTCAAGTAAATGTAGTGGAGTAAAAAGTACAATGTTTACTTCTGAAATGTAGTGAAGTATGAGTAGAAAGTAGCAAAAAACACTTAAGTGAAGTACAAGTATGTCAAAATTGTACTTAATTACAGTACTTGAGTAAATGTACCTAGTTACATTCCACCACTGGATAGGAGGTTATCAAACTACTTAGTGCTTATACTCAGGAGTGAAGCATGAGTGAACTGTTCAGGCAGTCAGGATGCTGTCTAATCTTAACATCAGTAACCTTAACCACAGTTTTATTTTGTCGTTAGGATTGGGGTTGCAGGGGGGGGGGTTAGCTTAAGGTGGAGTCTAATCGAGATTTAAGTCCGTCTTCCTGTGTTCAGCACCTACAACGAGGCCTCAAAACCACCCCAAGATGGCACTTTCATCCCACGCACTCGGGAGGGCAAAACGCCGGACCTGTTGTTCTGTCTGCTGCTCACATTAAGTGTGTGCATGTGTGATGCGACCACGGCAGTCTAAGTGGGTGCAAGTGCGTGTTTGTTTAGAGGAGTTGAGCATTGTCTTTGGGCCTCGTACGTCAGTGCCGTGCTTTTTCAGCGGCCTACAGGAAACCTGGCCGCCATGTGCAGAGGAACCTTTTGGCACAGGCCAAGGGAGAGGAAATGGTGGAGGAGGGGGGGCACGGTGTAAAAATGTGGGTCATTTTAAAGCTGGAAAACAACCCTAAAGGCCTGTGGTCAGGGGAGGAGAGGGGGTCGGGTTCGTTGGACAGCAAGAAGACTATAGCCTTGATTGAAGTGCCGCCTTTGCATTGTGTTTGTTTTTTGCCTGTGTGTTTTTTTTTAGCTCAATTGTTGCCCGAGCATTGCGAACCACATCTTAATGCGTGGCACACAGTTTGGCATTTCCTCGAGGCTGCAAACAAACTGATAGAAAAGTCAGCAGTGTGCGTGGGATTTCAATAACCTGCTGCTGTTGCTGCATGAAACATTTGCTGCTGTGTAATGGATACGCCCTTTATTTGAAGAAAAAGGTTTTAGTTGTAAAAAAAAAATGATGTTGCGAATCAAAAAATGTGCCATTGTACTCGTTTAACTTTGCTTAACTCACGATGGACTGTTTACAAAGAAATCAAAGTTCTCTTTTTTATTCTATGCATTTTTCTTCCTTTTTATAAATTGGCGCCTACATTACCCAGAATGCAACTTGTTCGCCACCAGTGAAGCCGATGTGGAAGTGCCTTAAACTTGCATTCTTTCTATTAGCCAGCAGGGGGCGACTCCTCTGGTTGCAAAAAGAAGTCTGATTGTATAGAAGTCTATGAGAAAATGAGCCTACTTCTCACTTGATTTATTACCTCAGTAAACATTGTAAACATGAGTTTATGGTCTCAATCACTAGTTTCAAGTCTTCTTCAATACATCATGATGCTCATTTAGTAAATTATTAAAGCAGGGGATGCTTCACAGTATGCCAAAAATACCAGGATATTCTGCTACATCCGGTCGCACTTGCAGTATGCAAGCCAGCATGCTTTTCTGGCTATTCTGACCCACAATCCTCTGTGCAGCGTATGTATGTATGCAAGAGGGTCAAAGGTCAAGGCGTAATGTTATGACGAAGTAGTATTTCCCAACCGTGTGCGTACTGCATGCTACAGTACGTATTGTGAAAGCGCAGCTGCACTATGTACTAAAAAGTAAAAAGAAAAACTACACTATTTGGAAGGTTGCCCTAACTGTCCATGCTAACAACAAGCTAAAATCTTTTTTAAAAATAAATTTTTTGTCACGTGACAAAAGTGTTTCGCAGGACTTCCTATTGTCCTGCTCAGCTTTCTTTTGACCGCACTCCCTGTTTTCTTCTTCAGCTTTGTTCTACTTCTGTCGTGTTGTCCTCCTTCCCCCAGTCTTCCTCTCACACACTGAGTGCCTGCAGAGGCCTTTTTCTCTGGTGCAGAAGTGAAACAGTTGACTGATAAAATTCTCATGAGAAGACATGATAGTGAATACTTTCTATGTCGAGGTTAAAAGATGATTTTTAAAAAAAGTCTTTTGGTGCTCAGCACTCAAAACTGTCGATATTATCTTGACTCGCAGCCGCGTGTCATATTTAGTTTTGTACATTCTGTGACAAACTCATGCTTTCACAACTGCAAACACACACTCCCGCTCTTTCTTTGTCTTCCCCTTGCGCTCTCTCCCTCTCTCTTGCTCTCTTTCTCTCTCTCTCTCTCTCTCTCTTCTGCACACTGATACAAATATACCAAATGTGGCCTGACCGCTAATGCCACAACCGACTTCCTGTTCAATGAGTTTCAGCCTGTTGCTCAGTGACACAAAACAACTTTTTAAAAACATGACCTTCTTGAGGCTGACGCTGTGCTTGTGCCTCGATGTCCTAAAAATTTACACCGGTTGTGTTCAGTTTGATAGTACACACTTGTCACTGGCTGTGAGAGCACAAACATGAAGCCCTGCACGGAAAACTTTTGACACGGCTTTAAGTCAGCAGCTTTTGCGGGTTGCATCATGCAGTCTTGCCCAAACCAAGAGCTCAGAGCGTGATGTTTACGACATGGCAGTCATACTTCTTATATCTTTATCAAACAATTTGTTAGATTTACACTTTAACTCCAGGAAAAACAAGTACAACGCCACCATGTTTGACTTGGATTCCATAACCTTATGCACTTTAACAGCTCCAACTATATGTTTCTACCTTTTTTTTTTAAAGTATTTTTTGGTAAAAAAATCAAAAGGGATATTACCACACAGCCTGAATGAGATAATATAAGTTCGTATGTTATGAATCAACCGTGTTGGTCCTGTTTTAAAGCCCAAAGGTTCTTAATTTGTAATGCCAGGGACTTTAAATTAATTTGTTCAGAAAAAAAAATGTTAAGGGAAATTTTTTTTTGGTGTTAGATATAATTTTATACTTAATGTAGGTGGTGCAGCATCTTGAGAGATCTATTTTTGCTTGGCCGGAGCCTATTTTGGGATGGGCTGATGGGCTGCAACTAACTTATTTTCAGTATCGATTAATCTGACGATTCTTATCTCGGCTGATCATTTGGTCTGTAAAACATCAGAAAACTGAAAATTCTTCTATAAACCAAGTTGATGTCATCAAATGTTGAAAAAAAAAAGATATTCTGTTTTCTACGATGACACAGAAAAGCAAACTATTCTCTCATTTGAGAAGCTGGAAATATAATTTTTTTCTGTTTGAAAAATGACAAACAACTAATTGATTGTCAAAATAATTGCAGATCAATTTTTTTTGTCAATCAAGTAATTGTTTCAGCTCTACTGATGACCTGAAAACCAGTAGTTCCCAACAGGTGGCGGGAGAAATCTGAGGGGTCGCAAAATGCTAGCAAGGAGAGCAGAAAAAAGTAATAATTTCTGCTGCACAAAATTTACTTTTTTTTATGAATTAATGGGTAATTTAACTTCTCTAGAGCTGTTAAAAAAAAAAAAAAAAAGTATTAAATAAAACAAGGGGAAAAATGCTTTTTGGTTGAACTGGTCTCAATTACAGGCAGACATATGCAACCTGTGGGGCCGCAATAAGAAATTGTTTCGTTTAAAGGGGCCACAAGCCAAGAAGGTTGGGAAGCTAAAATGCCACCAAGGATGTAGTTAACATACTTTCATGCAAGCACCAATTACATGATTTATAGCCTTGTAATGTGTAGGGCTGCCCCCATGAGTCGACTGATCAGTCATTTTAGTCTTAGTTGGCTACGATTTAGTCAATTAGTCGTTTTTTTGTTGCTTTTTTCGTGCTGAATTACTTATTTTCCAAGAAAACTTATGAGCACATCTCTGGTAAACACACGATTTAAAGTGGTGCTTTTGTGTGATTCTTTGTGGATAAACTCAGTTTTACGGATCTGTCGATTAAATCACCTAATTTATTTAACAAAATTGTTTAAGTGATAGTCGATTAAGAATTTCTTCGGTCTATAGCAATGGGTTAAAGAAGCTGCTTTAGTGCCAATTTTTTGGTGTCATTATCATCTACAGTTGAAGTGCAATGCAGCTTTATAATCCTCATTTCATTCATGCTCTTTTGTTCATCCTAACACATGTTTTTTTTGCCCTGGACTGATGGAGATTTGAGGTGAAATTTTAAACTTTAGAGATGGATATTGAATCTATATGTGACTATTAACAGCAGTAGTAGGCTACCATTCACTTACCATTTGTGTTTCTAGAAATTAAAAGAGTTTGTTACTGAGCTTCTGTTTACATTTGGGTCTAAACCACAAAATTCCAACGAAGAATATTTAAATAAAGATGTCAAATGGGTGTCAACTCCTATCACAAGGCTATACAGGAGGATAGTAAAAATGGATTGAAACTCTCACGAAACAAGGTGTAGCCTCCAATAACAGGCCATATGGATAGAAGTTGTTGCAAAAGTCTCAGCCCTCGCTGTTCTGTTCTCGCCATGTCTGAGGCAAGTGGCAGAAAAGCAGAAGTAAAAGTTGAGCTGATTTTGCAAAGGCCCCGAGCAGCTGCGCTTTTCTGCTTCACACAAACAACAACGGTGCGGTTTTCACAGCTCGGCGCCTGCATGGCAACACGCAGGCCTCTCTCTCTGCAGCAGGCCTCTTTGCAGACCTCTCTCTCTGCAGGCCTCTCTCTCTGCAGGCCTCTTATTTGACCTTTATTTAACCAGGTAAAATCAATTGAGAACCAATTCTCATTTACAATGATGACCTGGCCAAGAGGCAGCAGCAAGAGTATAAAAACACAGTCCACACAAGCGACACAAACAGCACAGATACAGTACAATATGAAACACATACAGTATGCCATGACAAGACATGAGAAAATGGCTAAAAACAGCATAGGTAAATGAATAATTCAGAAATTAATAAACACTATGTACGAAAAAAGGTGGATTACTGGATGTTCTTCGTAAAATTGTAATGGAAGAGAGAGAGAGAAGTGAGGGCTGGTCAGCAAGTACAGCAGTCAACTATGACTTGTTGCAGCTTTTGTTTAAACATGTTGAGAGATTTGAGAGCTCTGAGTTTGAGCGTGTTTTGTAGTGAGTTCCAGTCATTTGCAGCAGCAAAATGAAAGGAATTATGGTCAAAGACTCTCTACAGACCTCTCTGCAGACCTCTCTCTCTGCAGGCCTCTCTTCAGACCTCTCTGCAGACCTCTCTCTCTGCAGGCCTCTCTGCAGGCCTCTCTCTCTGCAGGCCTCTCTGCAGACCTCTCTCTCTGCAGGCCTCTCTTCAGACCTCTCTGCAGACCTCTCTCTCTGCAGGCCTCTCTGCAGGCCTCTCTCTCTGCAGACCTCTCTCTCTGCAGACCTCTCTCTCTGCAGGCCTCTCTACAGACCTCTCTGCAGACCTCTCTCTCTGCAGACCTCTCTGCAGACCTCTCTGTAGGCCTCTTTGCAGACCTCTCTCTCTGCAGGCCTCTCTGCAGTCTGCAGGCCTCTCTACAGACCTCTCTCTGCAGTCTGCAGGCCTCTCTGCAGGCCTCTCTCTCTGCAGGCCTCTCTGCAGTCTGCAGGCCTCTCTACAGACCTCTCTCTGCAGACCCAGAGAGAGCCAGACCCAGGTTCTCCTCCTCCTCCTCCTCCCAGCATGTGTGAGCGGACAATGCATAGAGTTAAAACAATAGCAACGCCTCAAGTTTGTCCACTTCGGCTCATTCTTTCTGGAGACGCTTTTGTTGCCTTTTCGACATGTTTTTCTTTTTTTTTTTCTAGTCCACGGAGCGGAAATGTGTGCGGAAAGTCTGAGGTTAGAGAGACAGGAAGCCTGCTCGGCTCAGATAACGACACCTGACAAGTGCTCCCGTTAGCAGCTATAAATTATACTTAAAATAACCTCAACACACACAATCTGCTGCTGCGACACACTATAGACAATAACTATCTGAAGAAATCCCAAAAGATGTGAGACAGCATTTAAACACCAAATACACTCAAATATAAAATAAAAAAAACACATTTTAACAGACTAAAATAAGTTTCAGGATGTCCTTTAATGAGGCTACTCCCTTTTTATGTCATAACGAAAATAATCCTTTGACTTAACAGTCAAAAAATGCATCAATTTACATATAAATAATTCATTAAGAAACGAAACAAGAGAGAGTAGGCTACAAAATATTAGTTCCTCAATCTACTGAGGGCCTTTTTTTATTTTTCAAATGCATTTTCTAGTTTTTACAATTGAACTGAATAAGACATTAATTTTGGTTGAAATAATCAAGTCATTCCATATAATAAGTCGTTTATAACAATTTACGAATAGGTAGTTAATATTGAAGTTATAGGAGAGATTATTCAGACGGTTGAAAGAATATTTTAACACATAAATATAATTTTAAAAAAAAGCCTACAGGCCAATGTTACATATTAGACTAACATTCGTTAGAAAACAACATGAATTTGTTAATTTTATGGCCTAAATCATCGAATACAATTTCTCTCGTTGCGCAATAATCGGTTTTCAGTTTTACCTTTTATTAAAAAAGATTCGAAGATTCGATGATTCGAAGTCCTGACATGCAGGCCTTTTATTTCTGCATTTTTTTTTTTTAAAAGATAATAAATTGAAACCATGTTGTGGTTCATCCATGAGATGATGAAGAAGATGTTATTATTTCTTTATATTAATCTAGTCTCTATAGGTGGAGGCTTCAGATAAACCCAGTGGGTTTTTTGCCTCTTCCTGCAATGTACATTATTCATTTATCTATTTATTTGTGTTATGTTGTATAGTCTTAAATTGTGCAAAACAAATAAACAAATAAACAAATGTGTAGCTGTATAATAGTGTGAAATGTAAAAATATACCATGTCATCTGTTGGATCCTATAAAGAGACTCTCACTGCATCCAAGTTGATCCATGGTGCCTTCAGGGACACCTGCATTAATAATTGTGAGGCACCAAATAAAATCCAGCAGCATCTCTTCATTAAAACAGTTAATTTAACTTTCTGTGAGTCATTTTTTGCGTTTGGATAAGTTTGGAGATGAGCTCCCAGTTAAATGACAATTAGAAGTGAAAAAAAAAAAAAGTGTAAATCCCCTTTGACGCAGAGTGAACCGGCCACCAATTAGTGTATTTATCCGAGTGTAAAGATGTAGTGGTTAGTTGTGTTATTATAGAGACGACATACAACCACGAACGGGAAGGAAGAGGAAATTTTGTACAAGAAGGAAAGAGTGGGGAGCCTCTCTCTCTCTGCAGCAGCTCAGCTTCTGGTGTGGGTGGATTTTCACCACCAACAAGCACCAGCAGTTAAAAACACCATTAAACACGTACCTTTATCGTACAGTCCATTGCAGCAGCCTCGCAGTCTTTGTCATTTAGTCGTTTTTGTAAATGTTGCAGCTTATTTAGCCTTCTAACCTCACTTCAATGCATGCAGGGGTGCATTGGCTCTATGGCTCAAACCATTGCAGTTACAATTTTTTTTGCTCACAGACCATAAACCGGATGACAAGTTTTTTTTCTCTCTCTCTCTCTCTCTCGCTCTCTCGCTCTCTCTCTCTCTCTCTCTCTCTCTCACTCTCTAAATTGGGAAGTGAAGTCACTCTTTAACACTGAAAGCACTGAAGCTGCTTCTCATGAAACCAACACTTAGATGGAAAAACAAAAGCCTCTCTAGTTTGTTTTTTGTGTGTGTTAGATTCAGGCGTAGAATCATATTGGAAGACAACAACATAAGAAGAGCTCACAATCTTTCATTTAAAACAACAGGTGCTTAGTGTTTTGCAATAGTTTTTAACCACAGTGGAAAAATGAAAGGGGCCACTGAATGCCTGAAAAGAGTCTGAACTAATAGCTTTTGTGGTTAAAAAAATAAATAAATACAATCTCTAAAAGATGTGTGCTTTGGAGACATGACATGCCATATAAATGCCTAAAATGGCACATTACAGCATAGGTATTATAAGGTCAATATTCATAAAAATGGTGCTTAAGGATCTAAATTCAACAGCTTATTAGATATTACTGGGAACAGGTGTGAAAACTTGAGTACAAAATACATTATTATCAGGGCTGTCAATCCATTAAAATAGTTAATCACGATTAATCACACATTTTTTTTATCTGTTCAAAATGTACCTTAAAGTGAGATTTCTCAAGTATTTAATACTCTTATCAACATGGGAGTGGGCAAATATGCTGCTTTGTGCAAATGTATGCATATATGTATTATTGGAAATCAATTAACAACACAAAACAATGACAGATATTGTCCTGAAACCCTCAAAGGTACTGCATTTAGCGTTAAAAAAGTATATGCTAAAAATCATAACATGGCAAACTGCAGCCCAACAGACAACAACAGCTGTCAGTGTGTCAGTGTGCTAACTTGACAATGACTTGATCAAAACTGCATTTGATTATCATAAAGTGGGCATGTCTGTAAAGGGGAGACTCGTGGGTACCCATAGAACCCATTTACATTCACAGATCTTGAGGTCAGAGGTCAAGGGACCCATTTGAATATGGCCATGACAGTTTGTCCTCGCCAAAATTTAGCATAATTTTGGAGCATTATTTTTTTAATTTAAGTTTTTTCTAGTTTCATATGATGCCAGTATCTTCACCCTATAGCTTCAAGCAACTTTGAGCCCGCTACAACCTAAAAATCACAAGTCGCGTTAATGCATTAAAGATATTAGTGGCGTTAAAACAAATTTGTTTTAACGCGTTATTATTGCGTTAACTCTGACAGCCCTAATTATTATACTAAAAACACTGAAGATATCCACATGATTTGTCTAACTCTACGGCTGAAGCTTCATATTAAATTCTGATAAACTTTCGAATACATTTGTGCACCAAATGAGAACTGTAGATTTTGTCCCTCGTCACTCTCATTGAAATGAATGTATATCTTTAACTGTCCGTGAAATGCTCATGTAGACCTGACTATCGTTTTAAGACCGACTAGAAAACACTTTCTATCCTTCAACTTCCTGAATGTTCATGAAACTGACCAAATGTTACAGGATCTTTAACTCTATTTCCCATCGTTAAAAGATCATTTTATTTCAGCTTTCAGAAGAGCTGCATTAAAAATAAAGGTATTTATGCGGTCAATATAAGATCCTGTAATTAAAAAGTGCATCAGCAAAGAAAATTTTACAGTTAATTACATTTTCAGCCACACTTCCTGTTTCATTCAGTCCTATTAAGTCAGTGGTAGAAAGAACAAACAGTAGACACTTACGTAGTTAATTTTACAATCTGCATGAGCTAAAGATAAAAGTAGTTATCATCTTTAAATTCTTCTAAATAATAAAAAATAAGTCACGTTTTAGCCTTGGGAACAGTTGTTGAGAGTGAGTAAAGGAAGTTGTAAAGTATAAGTCAAATTAAATATAAACTACTCCTCGGTTATGATGTCAAGACTATCATTACTTCCGTTATCGTTACTTCCAACATGTGGGCACAGTGGTGGAATGACTTCATTTATTCAAGTACTGTACTTAAACTTGAGGTACTTGAGTATGTTCTTTTCATGCCACTTTATACTTCTGCTCCACTCCGAGGTAGGGCCGTAACTGATTATTTTCATTGTCAATTTATCTGTCGATTATTTTTTCGATTAGTTGTTTGGTCTATAAAATGTCAGAAAAATGGTGAAAAATGTCAATCAGTGTTTCCCAACAGCCCAAGATGACGTCCTCAAATGTTCTTGTTTTGTCAACTACTCAAAAATATTCAGTTTACTGACATAGAGGAGGAAAGAAACCAGAAAATATTCACATTTTAAGAAGCTGGAATCAGAGAGGTCAAATTCTGAGCAAGACGCTTAACCCCAAATTGCTCCCTAGTTATACTGTACAGACCTCTCTCTGCAGACCCAGAGAGAGGTCTGAAGAGAGGCCTGCAGAGAGAGAGGCCTGCAGAGAGGCCTGCAGACTGCAGAGAGAGGTCTGTAGAGAGGCCTGCAGACTGCAGAGAGGCCTGCAGAGAGAGAGGTCTGCAAAGAGGCCTGTGTTTTTCTACACACAGATAACCGTACTTAAACTATCTGTAGTCTAATGCTGACCTGCACTCCGTGCCATAAACACCGTTAAGCTTAATGATCTTCCTACACAGGTGGAGGAGTTACTTTTCCCCACTTTTCTCAAAAACTCTTGGTCCAAAAGACATCAGTCAAAGTGTAGCTCTGCAGGGGGATGATATTAGTAGATATAGTTAAATATCTGTTAAAAAATAAAGGAGGATTTTGTAAAATGAAGGTGAATTACTTTTCAAAAGAAGCGCCGTTGGTGGTTGGCCGCTATGGTTATGGGACTAACTAGCGTACTGCTACTTCCGCTACCTCACCGGAAGTTACGGACTTAATCATTTCTACAGTAACGCCCCTGAGAATAAGGTGGATAGCGCTCCGTCCGTCTGTCCGTTTCGTTTCCGGAGCAGAACTCGGAAACTATTTAACTTAGGAACTTCAGATGTGGTATGTAGTTGACAATGTGGTCTAGTTGTGCCTGTTGGCGGTTAGAAGTCCAGGGTGCCCAAAATGTCTTGTTAGATTAGATCCTGATGGGCAGGTTGGCACCTTGCATGTCAGCCTCTGCCATCAGTGTGTGTGAATCGGTGAATGCTGAAATGTCGTGTAAAACGCTTTGAGTGGTCGGAAGACTAGAAAGGAGCTAAATGCAAGTCCACTACAATTTTGACCTTTTTTTTCTTCTTTAAAAATGACTCAAACCGATTAATCGATTATCAAAATAGTTGGTAATTAATTTAATAGTTGACAACTAATCTATTAATCGTTGCAGCTCTACTCGAAGGGAAGTATTGTAGTTTTTACTTCACTACATTTATCTGACAGCTTTAGTTACTTTACAAACTACTTAAGAGCTTATACAATATGATGTTTAAATATAAATTAAACTATCAAACAGTTTATATACAGTACATTAAGTGCCTGCTGAAACCATTACGGTTAATTAACACAAAATTAATTGGCAATTATTTGATAATCGTTTCTCATTTTAAGTTTGTGGTTCCAGCTTCACAAATGTGAAGATTTGCTCCTTTAAATTATTCTAATTTATTGTCTGTTTCTGTTACGCTGCTGTATTATGTTATACTATATTGCACCTTAGACTATATCTTATACCTCATACTATACTATATCATACTATGTTAATATGTTATACTGTCTTACTACATCATATATTATATTCATATTTGATGTATTAATACAGACAACAATAAGTATCATTACTTAATTACAAATATATTATTCTGGTGTTGACATATACTACACCATCTACTGCTATTAGTTAATAATCATACTGTCACTTTATCCTGTAACTTGTCACTTTAACTGTCACTTACGTAACTTTGTTTTCTCTAGTTTCTACTCTTACCTCTTATTTTATTTCTTCATATTTTTCTGTTTTTATTTATCTTATCTTATCTTATCTTATTTAATATATATATATATAATAGTAACAGTCACAGGGGACATTTTTCTACATTGAATACTTTTAATACTTTTTTTTTTTTTGAGTTTTGTTAATACAACTCTGACAATCCATTGCACAGACATGTTTGGACTGATAGATATCCCACCCACCTCCCACCCATGACAAAAAAACAAGTGTACAAAAATAAATATAAATAAATAAATAAATAAATACACACAAATATACAAAAAAAAAAATAGTCATAGTAAAAAAATAATAATAACAAATAGATAAATAAATAAAATAAAATAAAAATAAAAATGAAATGAAATGAAATTAAAATTAAAATTAAATTAAATTAAATTAAATTAAATTAAATTAAATTAAATTAAATTAAAATAAATAAACATAAATCATGATAAATTGTTAAAGGTCTAGGACAGTACACCCTATCACCTAGGGCACTAACATGCATAAAACAAGCACAGGAATTAAGCCAAATAGTTGAACACAAAGACAAATCAGGGGTCCTTCCAATGTTTCGTTTGAAATATTCCTGGTCAAATATATACACACACATACTGTATATATATATATACACACATTACTACATAGCATTACTTTTAATACTTTGAATGCATTGTCCTGATTGCATACTTTTACTCACTTTTTCCAATGCAGGACGTTTACTTAACAGTATTTTCACAGGTATTAATACTAATACCGTCTATACTCCAGAGTGCCATTATATATCTTTTATACAGAATTTTAATTACCCTCAGATTTAGTGTTTTTTTTGTTGCCATCTATTGCACCGTGACAGTGTATCTGTGACTCTCAGTGTAATAATAATCACCCTCCTGATAGTTTCACTGCAGACGGTTGTTAATCACGTCGTGTTGTGTAACTTTATCCCGGTTTGTGTGTCCTTGTCTCGAGGTCTCGAGGTGGGGCTCCCAATCACGACTCCTGTCCTGCAGCGACGCGCACGATTTCACCCAGCTCCACTTTTCCAGATGTGTGTGTGTGTGTGTGTGTGTGTGAGTTGTTTGTTTATCCAGGGCCCTGAGCTCGGCCTTATCTGCTGCAGCCACTCACGCACTGATTTCAGACTTTCTTCAGCCAGTAGAGGCTTCTTGTGAGTTTTTTTTTTTTTTTTTACAGGCCATTGTTTTGTCGAATGGTTTCTAAAGATACAGAGATTTTTTTTTTTCTTCTTCCTCCCACCTCATTAGAACCCGACTGCTCTGATTTCAAAAGCCTGCTGCACTTCATCTCCACCCAGACTGTTATTTAGTCAACGCCTGTCAGACAATCAGGGACCTGAAATATGTTGAGAGAGAATATATAAATAAATATATATATAAATAACACAGCGGACAATTATTAAATCAGCCATGCAATCGATTCTTATAGGTCTGTATTTAATCATCAATGGGCTTAAAGATGTAAAAATATTTCCCTTTATGCATCTCCTTGATATCCATAAACAGGCCTAATAGTTAAACAATAGGACTGGCTAACTAACCACGTGTTATAGGCTGCTGTTGTATCTCGTGCATGATGTTTTTATTTTGTATTATATACATTTTATAACGATTATGTTAATTATCAGTTAATCTACTGATTATTTTCTCGATTAATAAATCGTTTGATGCATAAAAAAAATCGGAAAATAGTGAGAAATGTCAAGTTTTTTTTTTTTTTTTTTTTGCAAATTTCATAATAGTTAAACAACTATTAAGGTAGTATTAATTGTATTGACTGGTTAACTAACCACGTGTTATAGGCTGCTGTTGTGTATTGCTGTTGTATCTTGTGCATGATGTTTTTATATTGTTATATACATTTTATAACGATTTATCTATTGATTATTTTCTTGATTAATTAATCGTTTGGTGCATTAAAAAAATCGTAAAATAGTGAGAAATGGCAAGTTTTTTTTTTTTTTTTTTTATAAATGT
>CAKAKR010057244.1:0-76211 GCA_916700685.1 Adelosebastes latens | reverse complement strand
GGTTACAGACATAGGAATAGTCACACTAAATACAATTAAAGGCACTTGTTAGGAAAAAGGCTATAATAGACTTGTTGACACTTTTCCCAAAATGTCTGTCTATAGCTGGCTACAAGCACAGAATGCAAACCATAACAACATGTGAGTGAAGAACAGAGCTAATTCACTGATTTTACAATCATGTACAATGTACAAGCCTCACATGTGCAGATCAGGTCCCAGAAGTCAAAAAATACTGCATGAAACTGTTACTGATGATACTTTAGACAGTTGATCAGCAGTAAAGTGCTGTCTTTTAAGAATGCATTATAGTTCAGTTAAAAAACGACCTATGAGCGTAATTTAACAGGTTTTCTTTTGTATTAACAGTAAAGTTTTTAGCAATAACAGGTTAATACTGTTGAAATCCTGCTGTAAATTAACAGCAATTGTTTACAGTGTGGGCAATGCATGTCAGATTTATTGAAATAAGAACATAACTGAATAAACTGCAGTTATATTAAACATTTTCAAGCATCTGCACTTAGATTAACACAAACTTGCTTCTCAGTGCAATATATGACTTGCAGATAAAAAATAAATGAATGTCAGCAAACTTTTTGCCCATGCATCATCAACAAAACCCACTGATTACAAACCAAATTTCTTCCTTAAATAACAACTCAACTCAGCCTGATCCAAACATAATGCCAGCCCCTTTACCTTCCTCAGCAGTTTGAGCACTTCTGCAGCTTGCTCCATCCTCTGTTCCCGGAGGAGCCTCTGGATCTCCCGGATCCACGCCACCCGCCTCACATACGGGCTGTGGTTGGTTTTCCGCAGCATCCCCGGCAGCTTGTCGGACTTGAGCATCAAGGAGGTAAACAAGAAGTCTCGTCCGCCTCCACCTCTTCTCTCGCTCTCTCCCTGGAGAGCGTCATTCCTCTGGCGTCTCCTCTTGGACACTTTGCTTTCAAAATCGAGACTTCTCTGTCTGGTCAACTTAGAGCCCATCACTCCTGAGAGGATGATGATGTGTCGGTGGTGGTGCAGGTGGTGGTGAGAAGAGGGATTTTACAACATGCAGCCAAAACATCCCACTTAACTTGCTCCCCCTCAGTGAAATAGTGTTGCAAAGTTACTCTGAACTGTAAAGCAACATCATAATAATGATAATAATGCCCGGTCCTGGTCTCGTCGTCATCCCCCTGCTTGCATCCGTCCATGCAACTCACTGCCTGAGCACTCTGGCATCCTTTGCTGTACTCCGAGCTGGTTTCGCTCCTCAGCCAATCAGATCGTGATTCTCCACAGAGTGAGAGTCATGTCGGAAATTGATCTTCTTACTGGACCCCCACATCATCATAACGCACAGGTTGTTTATTTCACTGGGAGTCAATCAGAGAAAGTAGACCTTTTTTTTAATCCTGTCTTATTATACTGAAAGGTCTTATATAACATACATTATGTTAATCTAGTAATATGAAAATGTGATAGATAGATGGATAGATAGATGGATAGACTAAAGTATAGGCCAACATCCATCAGCTATGCAGACTGCATGTGCATGAACAGTATTGATCAACACATGTTCTGGTGGTACAGATGTAATCAAATACCGAGAAACATGACCTGTAAGTTTGCAGAGAGGCTTTAATGATTTAAGAGAAATGGATTAGTGGTTAGTACATCTCTAAAGAGCAATGAGTAAAAAAGAAAAGAGACAAAACTACACTGTTTTATTTTTTACAACAGCCGCTGACAATTTTGGACTGAAAATGTGTATTATATTTATTATATTTTATAGTTCAACACAGGCCATTTTGGCAGAATATGACACTAGAATTTAAATAATTTTGTTTTATTTTTGTACGGCACTTTTGTACGGCATTTTTTTGCCGTACAAAAGTTTATTGGTGTCCGGTAGTGGCTTTCAGTCCAAAGTGGTGGAAGCGTATAGCTTTGCTGCTGGGCGCTGATGTTGCAATGCAATGAACAATTGGCTTCTTGGCAGTATGCATTCTTTGACCTTGCTGCAGTGATGTCACAGTGTACTCCAGGGCGTGTCAGTACACGGTGACATCACTGTTGGATGTGGTTAAAGGTGCAACAGGGCACACTGCTGACAGAGTGATTTCAGACTTGAAACCTCAACCAGAGAGGGCATGAAACACTGCTTTGCCGCAGTCCCAGTGAAATCACATTTAATCAACCCTTTTTGTAGTTAAAAATAATGTCAACATGTTTTTTATATTTATCATTAATAGTTTTTTATTGCTAAAAATAAGACAAAAAGGGATCTTTTCTTCTCAGTGGCTGGAGGGGTGTGTCGGTGTTTGACCATCATGAAACCAAAAGATATGAAACATAAATTTAGGTCTCTAATTTTTTCTCAAAGGCGAACACATGACATGTGACTTAAAGTCTCAGTGAAACGGAAGTTAGAGCGTCTTTAGCTTCTGTACTGTGAGTATTCCTCAGTGAAATGGATATTTGAGCTTTGTACAGTTACAAGAGGGGTTTAAATCAAATCCTTCGCATTTGATTGGACCGTTAAAATGTTGTGCGATCCAGACCTTGTCACTAAAAGATGCAGATTGATATTATTGCTTGAAATTGGTTGGTACTAGCTTACATAAGGACACTTAATGTTTTGCTTAACAGGAAGAAAAGATGATTGGATTTTGATATTAAAATACAAAGAAATTTTTCTTTTTTAAATATATTGGTAAACAGGTGCACAATATGAGCGGGGATGTGATCTAAAAGGGTTAAAAAAAAAAGAAGCATATTTCATTTCATCTCGACTTTAAAGAGCAGATAAGTACACTGTAACAGACAAAAAATGAACAAACAAAAATCTATTTGATTTCAGTTGGACTTTAAGAGCAACTTAAGTGGCTGAAAATTGTAGTGAACTTCTCACCTTGCTGCAGTGATGTCACAGTGAACTCCAGAAAGAGTCAGTACACTGTGACATCACTGTTGGGTGTGGCTAGAGGTGCAACAGACTAGAAACTCTCAACAAGGTGAAACACTGCTTTCCATCCTGATAAATAACTTACCCTTTAAGACTACAACTCCCATCTTGATTTGCACATTCATTTATGAAACCAACAGAAATTGGGAAAGAAATAGGCAAAGAAACGTTGACATCAGGGGGGCTGAAGTGAGACAATTTACACAGTGAGACTTGGCCTACTTCAACCTCTAAACTGCATTCACTGTCATTGACACAAGTACATCTTGTTAACCAACTAAAAGCATGGGGTGAATCGGTGTGTCTGGTCAGTGACTATGAGAGATGAGTTAGGGCCCGAGCTTTCAAAATCTAATCCATCTGACATCACCAAACAACCCCCAGTGGGATTGAGTGCAATAAATTGGATCACCTCTGCAAAGCCATGGAAACAGTAGTGAACTCTATGCTGGAGCAGCGCCTGATGCATCCCCATCATGCTGGTACTAAAGTCTAATGGCTTCGTCTGGCCTCCTCATTCTCAGGGTCGATGATCTCCTGATTGTCCAGGTTCTTATTTTTTTTCTTTGAGCTGGTAGCAGATTCCTCTTTTACTAGAGTCTAAGGACAAAACCGCATTATCTACACAATGAGGTCTGTACCAATTCACTATGGTTTTTTTTTTTAGGTTGTATGGAGTCAAGCAGCTCATAGGCAGGGGTATGATTGTCACCTATGAGGGACCGAGCTGGCAGGTAGAGGAGTCACAGGTGGACTTTCAAAACCAGGGTTTTATTTACCAAAAAAATGAAGAAAACAGTTTACAAACTCTGTAAAAGAGTTCTGGGCCCATAAAAGAGGTCAACGAAACAGAACTTAACTCTAAAGGCTAACAGACTAAACCAATGACTAAAATTGACCACCCGAATTGAAGACAAAGGCAAACATATAGGCCTTTAATTGCTGATCAGACCATTTTTGAAACAAAGGGGTAACACAAAGACAACTATAACTAAACTACAAATATAACAAAGTACGATAGTTAGTCTGTCAGTATAAATCATTTAGCAATTAACCAAAACAAAAGCAACAACAAATATTCTAAAGAAATTAATTAAATCTCTAAACTAGAAATCCCCCCATGATGTGGCCGCACTTGGTACATTCTGATTGGCCACTTCCTGTATTTAAGAGCTCTGCTTTAGGGGACCCATCTTTTGTTCAGGCCTGACGAGATGTACCCTCCAGCAGCAGCAACTAGCAGCGGCACCTTCAGCACTGGTAACTCAAAGAAATAAAAATGACAAACTAATCTAAAGACAAACTACAGTGTGACCTTACAGAAGTTAACTAAATGTACTGCCAACAAAACTAAATAAACTGATAACAGATGTATGTGCATGAGGTCAAAAGGTCAGCCAAATCAATGAAGAGAAACCATTAAATTTAAACTATGAAGAAAACTAAGGTGTGTGCTGGAGGGTTATCAACATTTAATTATCAGCTGTGTGACAGCAGGTGAGGCCATCACATTCCCTAACCTTAACCAAGTAGTTATTTTCACACAAACCATGATCTTTTACGAACCAGGTTGTTTTTGTGCGTAAAGCTTTTTGATGCACTAGTGGACCTTTGGACCGAACTAGTAACGCAGACAGTCTTACTAGTTAACTAGTGCAGGAAATTGGAGGTCACTAGTTAACCAGTAAGGTGAATATGTCCTTTACTAGTTAACATGTCAAAGCTTTTGCAGCTTACTAGTTAACTAGTAAGACTGTCAGCGTTACTAGTTGGGTCCAGAGGTCCACTAGTGCATCAAAAAGCTGACTAGTTGGGCTTTGGTCCTACTAGTGTGGTGCACAGTCTCACTTCTAAGGCTTCTGTTGGCGCTAGTTGGATAAAAGTGCCACTAGTTGCTGAAAAACAGTGACTATTAAGAGTTTTTGTTCAACTAGTAAGACAAAAAAATGGCCAACTAGTGCTGACAAAGACCGAACTAGTGGAGGACACTGACGTCTGATATCAAGGATATGGAATAAATGCTCAAACGGCTTTCCATAGATATGGGCGTCTTGTAGAACGACACTAGAGGACATTTGAGAAGTTTAAAGCAACTCTCTCTCTGAGCTTTATACGGTACACCGGATCTTTTATCTCTTTTGTCTGCAGACAGATGCAGTGGACTCTGGGATGTTTTGGTGCAGGAGGTGACAGGGTTGACAGCCAGAAGGACACTCCAGGAGCAGACGCACAGTATGTAGGAGAAGGTATGTTTATATGATATTTAGTATTATCTCCTGGGCTGCTCTGCGTGAGGGTCACCTGAGTGTCACTCGTGGTTTAGGACTTTACAACTGTTTACAGTCCAGGTGAATCATGTGAGAATTACTGTGACTCACTTTGTCTCTTACTCTTCATGGTGGTGGAGTGAGGTGGTCCTCAAGCCAAAAGTAGCACCCATACATCTCCGCTGAGGTGTTTCCGTTGCCTCCAGCTTAAGAATTGATTTACAGCCTGTTGATTGTCGCAGCACCAGCACAGCACAGATGTGTCGTATATTATCAGGCTCTGACATGCATTCTTTATAGACCCAAAGTAATTGTGTTTACAAGAAGAAGAAAAGGACAAAAATTATGTAGAAGAAGAAAAAGACAAACACGGCAGCGGATATCATAAAGCGGCTTTGTCAGTGTGGTAGCAGACGACTTCTTTTTTGCATGAAAACAAAAGAATGAAAAACCAGTGGATGTGTTTTATTCTGCGTTCACTGAATAAAGGAAGAAGTCAGGAAAATACAGCATAGTGCAGCTGCTGGTTTAGCAGATATGTTCCATTGCACAGAACTAAATGTTCACTTCAAAGATGTGGCTTTAAATTACTAAATATTATCAGTATATTCTCTGTTAAAACGTTTTAAAGTATTAAACCAAACTTATGTCATTAAAGGCTGAAGAAGAAGATGGTAGTCCTAAAAATGAGCCATCAACTTGTCATTTTAATAAAACATTATTCCAGGGATGGTTAACTCTGTTTTGTCAGCTTGTAGGTGCCCAGATAAGTGCAGTGTTTTCCTACATACCATGCCCTACTATAAGTTTCTGTTTGAAATGGAGCTATGTGACTGACTTTGGATATTTAGTACAGCTGATGGGCTACAGCTGTGAAAACACCAACATTAAGTGTTGGTGTTATCACAGCTGTAACTAAATATCCAATGCAGGGACCAGACTACATTCACAGAGACTCCTTGGATGGTGCTATTACGATTTTTGTTTTGGTATATTGAAAGATGAAACTGTACAATAATACACATTCAATGTCTGATTTGGAGGTAGATTTAGCCACAGTAGTATATGTTGTGGCAGCGCTATTGCTTCACTCTTTAAAGGAACAGTGTGTAACATTTCGGGGGATCCGTTAGCAGAAATGGAATATAATATTCGTAACTATGTTTTCATTAGTGTATAATCACCTGAAAATAAGAATCGTTGTGTTTTCGTTAGTTTAGAATGAGTCCTTCACATCTACATAGGGAGCAGGTCCTCTTCACGGAGTCCACCATGTTGCTCCACCATGTTTCTACAGTAGCCCAGAACGGACAAACCAAACACTGACTCTAGAGAGAGCCTTCTGCGGTTTAAGTTACCTGAAGGCCACCGTAGTTCTCTGACACGCTTGTGAAACTGTGGTAACGTGAGCCGAGAGTGCAAAACTGTGGTACCGCCAGCCGCCGTCTGACTTCCGTTGCTCCTAAAGTAGTGTTATTGTGGTAAGGATCGCCTCTGAGCAAAGTGAACGGCGTTACCACGGTTTTGCACTCAGCGGCTCACGTTACCACAGTCTTGGAAAGGGAGGAGTGAGTGGAGGGGTGCTCAGTCGGTTGCAATCTGCAACCTCACCACTAGATGCCGCCAAATCCCACACACTGTACCTTTAAGAAAAAACTCCGTTAACCCGAGTAACTTATAACTTAAACATAACTATTCGATTGGGAATCAAATTCAAGGTTGCTGTCAGGGCTTTTTCTCAGATTGCATATATGCACCTCCTTGAGTGCCTTCAGGCCATCTGGAGCATAAACAAATTAGATTTCCCCCAATTTTCTCCGTTAACCATTTTATGTTGGCGCTTCACAGTGGCGGTGCAGTCTAGCGCTTCATCCAAAATCACATACTATGCTATATATACCCAATATGTGTACTATCGTTCAACATACTTTTATGTGACTAAACAGTAGTATGTATCTTTTTGGATGCACTGAGCAGCTTCCTGAGAGCCTCTTTGACGGTTGGAGACATGTAACCATGGTAACCCATGCCAATCTCAAGTGACCAAAACGACGGTTTGTGAGAATCAAAGTCTGAACTGATTTAAAATATATATTACGCCCAGCAAAGTGAAATCTTACAGTTAAATTGAAGCGTTATTGATGTTACAGAGCTGTCCGTCGACATCTGTAATGAAAGTTGTCGTCACTACTGCATTGTATTGTGGGATATTTATGCCGCCGTAGTGTCCAGCGTTGCATACTGTAATATTTCACTGGAAAAAGTATCAAATTTACATACTATTGGTTTCGGACATACTGAAATATCTCACATACTGTAGCAGGTCAGTATGGAATTTGGCATGTTAGTATGGAATTTGGGACGCAACCTGGGAGTTTTGAGTTCAACCTTAGACGATCAATTCAAAGAGTAGGTTTGGATTTCTGGGATAACCTGGGATAGCTGTCCCTGGAGTCCCTGTGTCAAAGTTGAGAAAGTCATCTGTCCTGTCTCTGTTGGCCTAGCTGCTTATTTAACTGACCCTCTCATCCAGCTCTGCACCCTTCACACTGTCCCCCTGCAGTTTGTTCTTTCCTCCCCTCATGGCAGATGTGATCTTCTCCCTCGCAGCCCTGAAAGCCTTCATTTTCCCGGTGAGGAGGCACTTTATTTCAAATATGACAGGTTTTGTGAGCCGTCTTGCAAAAAATCAATATTTATTCTCGAGCTGCTTTGCATCAAAGCTGTGAAACAGGTCCCTATCATTTTGTGAAAGTGTTGACTACCTTGAGTCATGCGTCATCTATTTGAAATGAACCACCAGCGAACTACTGTTAGTTAATCTTTGTCGCAAATATGCGCCGCTGCAGATAAAGAACTATTCATCCAGTGAATTGTTGTTTCCTCTCAGTTTCAGGTTCAATTGCTCCGTGGTAGTTTAGGAAGTTGTGTGAAGATTGAGCACAGATGACTAGTTATTTGAGCAATACCTTGAATGTCATCTCGGTTGTTTCTTCTGTGGCTGCATTTTTTCCTCCCCTTGATACATAAGATAGGTGTTTTATGGTGGGGTGGGTTAAAGTTTAATGACTTTGTGATGGTTAACATATTGAGAACTACAGCACTGAAAGCCCATTACCTATCAACTGCTGCAGATCTTTGCAAACGCACACAGCGAGCAGCCTGCTGCTGAGGGCCCGAGAGAAATTAAGGTAAGATAGGAACTTGTTTTACATGTCTGGGAAGGTTTATCTCGATAATCCAGGTGTTGAATCCAGATCTAAGGCTATGGGATTCAAAATTCTCCACGTCATTGTTTTACCTCACAAAATTTCCTTTTAGCTTTTAATTGCTGAAGCAACTTTGCTCTTGAGAGATGTGAAGGCAGACGACAATTTAGTATAAATGGTTTGTAATGTTAAACAGAAACTCTCGTGCTGCACAACTAACTCATTTCACTTGCCTGTTATGTAATCTGGTTTCATTATTCTGACAGACCAAAGAATCTATATGACAGTAGGCTTCAGGGTTTGGTATTTTTAAGCTAAATGACTTTAGGCTTTTTCTTTTTATTTGTTTTATTGGCTGCTGAAAGCACAGCCAGGGGGACACACTGCCTCTGTCAGACAGATCATCTCACATATATCAAACTCTTCAATGATTCATACATACAACTTTACTTTAACACAACAATTTAGAGGTTTATTGGCTAGCAGAGCCAAATCCAAATCCCTCTTTTATTTGTAGTAGGAGACAAGAGTAGTAAAATATGTTTTAACCCTCTATTCAGTCAAGCTTTTTTTTAAACATTCTGGCTGTGACATTTAGAAAGAACTCAGTTTCACATGAAGAAGCATAAAGCTTCCTCTTTAGCCTGATGAGCAATGAGGTGTTAAGGATGTCCGTAGAGATGGAGTGGACTTTTTTACAGCCAGGAAGTTAAACAGAGTGAAATGGGGTTTGGGTATATTATTTCCCACATGGCCTCCATATAATTTGACCTATTGGTCAAAGGTCAGCTTTGTACAACACTCACTAATGACTCAGCTTTACTTTGTCGTCTTGGATACATCACACAGAGATGTGGTGCTGTTGGGCGCTAAATGCTTTGGCTGAAGTTGGGCAGCTTGGTGTTCGAGTGAATGTGAGCTTGATCGGGGTTGCGTTGTCTTAAAGGTCCCATATTGTGCTCATTTTCAGGTTCAAACTTGTATTTTAGGTTTCTACTAGAACATGTTTACATGCTGTAATGTCCAAAAAACATTTTAATTTCCATATGTCTGCCTGAATATGCCTGTATTTACCCTCTGTCTGAAATGCGCTCTGTTTGTAATAGTATTGCAATTCACGTACTATTGGTATCATACTAAGGTTTCGGACATACTAAAATATCTCATATACTATTTTAGTGTTCTAAATAGCATGTTAGTATGGAATTTTGGATGCAACCATACACTGCAACAGGAAATAAACGGACACATTTTGAATGTTTACGTTGTGAAATGGTCTAAATGTTTTATATTTGTGACATCACAAAACTATGGAATTCCTGACAGCTTGTTTAAAGGCAGTTTCTGAATATACTAGCACTATTATATTTGTGCGTTCTATTTAATTACAGCTATATATTTCTACATTTGCTTAAAGGAGAACACCAATTTTACACATTGTCTGTTTACGTGTTATGGTTGAGTACTACTGCATATGGGAAAAAAAGTAGTATAAAGCCTTTCGTGGCTCCAGAGAGAGCTGCGCCAAATCGGATGAATTGCCTCAAGTGATGTCACCTGAGTCACAGAGTTGGTTGAGGCTGAAGACAACAAGTTTGAAAATGGTGGTGTTATAAAGAAGTGAGCGTACCAGACCTCTGTAGCCTGCTGCTCATCTCTGCTTGAGGCTCAAGGCTACATTAGCCGCTACTACATGTAGCATAACATACCTGAATCTCTGTTAAACTGTTAGCTGTCGAGTTGCATTGTGGGTAATGTAGGCATCAGGTTCTGACAAAGTTCAACAGCGTTATAGGGGTTCAATGCTAAATTGGTTGAGTACTCTACTACTAATTTTTCTTCATTAATTTCTTTATTTTTCTTTCTTCTTATTTTTTATAGAATTTATCTTAAACTAAAACAAATTCCTCCATTTCCAAATATATGTGGCATTAAGGCTCAATAGGTACGGTTCCACCATCATTTCAGTTGTCCTCCTCTTTCGCAGTAGTAAGGACGAGCCGACTGCGTGTAAGCCAATGAGTTCCCAAGAAACCTCTGCCTTACTTGGTCTGTTGACCATTGTAGTTACTTACTTACATTTAACATGATTCACCTGTTGGCACATTCTGTAACACAAGACAGATGCAACTCCCTGGTAGTAAGCTGATGTTAGGCTTCAAGGCACGGTTCCGTTCACTTCCATTCTATGCAAGCAAAGGGGCGGAAAAACATTTGCTTCTGGTGGCGAGGTAAATTTGCATCTTTGAATTTGCGTGGAGTTCAACATTGTTGGAAGTTTCAGTCGAATATCGCTTCGGCAAGCGATGGTCACTCACCTGTATTCCTGTGACCGTGCCCCGAGTCCTGCTAGTAATCATAATTTAAAAAATCACTCTGGTCAAACATCCTATATTGATTATGCCAGACAGTAATGACAATGAAAATAATAGTGCATAGGGTTATTATGTCCTCATTTTCAGCAAAAAGCTTTCATCAGAGTTTCCTAGTTTTCATTTTTTAAAACATATTTGACAAAAAATTGACAATTTGTTGTGAACAACTTGTTTAATCCAGTTAAGAAATATGCTGTAGGTTTTTGTACTACTGTTCTTCGGCCTGTTTAGTCATATCAAGTTCCCTCAACTAAATTGGAGTTATTTATATGTTTTACCTTTTTTATGTAATTGATATTTCACTATGCCTCAATTGTAGGTTTGAACTTTCCTGTGAGTTATCAAATTGCTTAAAATTTCTGATTATTTATTGATTCTACTGATAATCTATGTGATGTATAATTTGGGTTTGCTTGTTTCGTGCAGATCTTTGCAGCTGCATTTTCATACATTTTAAATGTACACACATTTAAATGTATGCAAACGGTTTTCTCTTGACAGGCATAAAATAAAGCATTTATTGTTCCTGCTCTATAAAAATGGCAAAGGCGACAATAATTGCGGCGCTGGCGTTGCTGCTGATGGCGTCTGTCGCCACATTCGTTGGCGTCTTCTACGGTGTCGGAAAGCGGAATCGGCCGAGTGAGCAGGTGTACTTGAAGGCAGCTGTGGCGGCAGATGCTGGGCCGTGTTCAGAGGTCGGCAGGTGAGAGCTCACCCACTGACACATCCTTCAGGACACACGTTGATCTGCTGTAAACACTAAACATAGAAGCCTGAACATTGCTTGCACATAACAGCCATACCCGTGCAAATCCCTGTGAACCTGCTTTATTCTTTGCCAACACAGGGTCTTAAGATCTTAACTAACTAATCCTCCACCCCTTCTCTCCTTGTGTGTGTGTTTTTAATTAATTTTACCAGAGACATACTGAAGAAAGGGGGGTCTGCAGTCGATGCCTCTATAGCTGCTTTACTGTGTGTTGGACTTATGAACGCTCACAGCATGGGCATCGGAGGAGGACTTTTCTTCACCATCTACAACGCCACAACTGGTACACCTTTACTCTTTGCATACACCACAAAGTCTTCTGTTTACTTTCCCACTGATGCAACAAACTCATACAACTTCCTGATCATCTGGATCCTAAATGCATTTCCTGATTTGTGACCGTCCTGTACACAGGGACAGTTGAGACCATTGATGCCAGGGAGACGGCCCCACGCAACGCAACAGAGAACATGTTCGGGAACAGCACAGATCTGTCCCAGAAAGGTAATGTTTAACCAGCGCTATCAGACATGGAAATGAGCTGACGGAAGCTGCAGTTCACATTGTTATGAAAGAGGATGACCTTGTGATAGAGACGGACAAAAGAGAGTGTATATTATCTAAGAAGTCAATTTGTGTCCCACTGTCCTAAAATGTCTAAATAACTTATAAGGCAATAATCTAAGTCTTTGTTTCCTTGGCTTCTGTGGCTGGTAGGAGGGTTGTCTATTGCTGTACCGGGGGAGATTCGAGGTTATGAGATGGCGTACGGACGACATGGCAAACTGCCTTGGAAAGACTTGTTCCAGCCGAGCATTGATCTCGCAGAAAAAGGTTTCCCTTTGGGCCGGGCACTTGCCTCTGCTTTGAACAGAAACAAGAAAACCATCATCAAGGACAAAGCCCTATGGTGAGAAGCATCGACCTAAGGAGTATGAAATCAGTGTCTCATTATTTGAAAGTGTTTCATTACCATCTTAAATGATTACTTCCTCTATTTCAGCGAAGTGTTTTGTGGGGAAAATGGCGACGTCCTAAAAGAAAATGACACCGTCGTATTTACCAAGCTTGCAGAAAGCTATAGGAGAATAGCAGAAGAAGGTCCTGATGCTTTCTACCGGGGACAACTGGCTCAGAACCTTGTGGCGGATATTCAGGCAGCAGGTAGGATTTTTATTTTATTTTTTGCATTTATTGAAAGTCGATGAGCATAGACTGTTTAACCAAATTGTCTTAAAGGAACAGTGTGTAACATTTCGGGGGAATCCATTAGCAGAAATGGAATTTAATATTCATAACTTTGTTTTCATTATTATTGTATAATCACCTAAAACTAAGAATCGTATTTTCGTTATCTTACGAGCCCTTTAAATCTACATAGGGAGCAGGTCCTCTTCACAAAGTCCGTCATGTTTCTACAGTAGCCCAGAATGGACAAACCACACACTGACTCAGTGAGAGCCTTACTGCATTTTTACGTTACCTGAAGGCCACCGTAGTTCTCCGACACGCTTGTGAGTGCAAAATCATGGTAACGCCGGCAGCTGACGAAAGGGAGGAGTGAGCGGAGGGGTACTCAGTTGGTTGCAATCTGCAACCACACCACTAGATGCCGCCAAATCCTGCACACTGTACCTTTAAGTCATACACCATATTGTTTATAGAAAAGCTGCTTTACTTTGTTGGATGAAAAAGCCTATAAACTATAAATAGTAACAATAGCAAGTTTTGTTATTGAGTGAAAAAGTTGCAAAATTGAGTCATCTTTTTACTTTATTTTACAACCCAAACAGCTATTTCTGCAGATTAGATCATTTTCTGTACCCACAAATCACATTCATTTTGCACACAAGGACATTATCTTCATTACTGCCACTTCTGTTATCACTAAAAGTCATTTGCTAAGAAAGACTTCAGGACACATAATAAAATATATGATATATGAACACCTCTCTGGGCACAGCCAATTACCATAAACAGGATTTGTTTTTCCATTTCCGTCCAAATGTGCATTCACTATATGTGTGTGTGTGTGTCAATCTATGTTTAGGCGGTATCATCACAATGGAGGATCTGAGGGATTATGTGCCTGTCTTGGATGAGAACCCTTTAAGGGTGAATGTGGGGGAGTACACCATGGCTGTTCCCAATGCCCCCGCTAGCGGCCCTGTGCTCTCGCTGATATTAAACATCTTGAATGGTAAGCCTTGATGCTTTGTCCAAAAACATCCCGAGTGGGAGTGCTTTAATGTGTGAGCTGTTTTCACTTTGCCAGTCGCTCTCTCAGACTCAACAGTGAGCAGCATGTTGATCCACTTCACAGGAAATCTACTCTTAAAATAAAAAAAGCTTGGTTGACTTAAAGTTACATAAGAGTATCTTGAACTACTTTGTAAAACACAGACCCACATTTGTAATGTAGATCGGTGTTTTACAAAGTAGTAGCATGCTACAATATGTCATAAATCATATAACATGATGTCTGACTATGTCAACATTTAATTCATGGATTGCCACAGAATTTGGTATATAAATTCATGGTTTCCATACAGCTTAACTAAAAGGATAGGTTCACAATTTTTCCATCTTAAAACAATAATCAGGCACCCATATGAACATTGAAACAGGTTTTACAATTTATCGTTCCTCCTGTTCATACTGGCCATTTAAAGATCTTTTCTAATGCTCTTTCGATGTGCAGGTAAGGGATGCTTACATTGACAATGCATTAGGAGGCTTCAGATAAACTTTGGAAAACCGTTTTGCACAGAACGAGGACCGTGGACTTTGTCCCCCATTCCTTCCATTGAAACCGCATTAGAAAAGGGTCTTTTAATGACCAGTATGAACAAGAGGAATGATAACAAATTACAAAACCTGTCTCAATGTGCATATGGGAGCCTGACTAATTGTTTCAAGACATAACGTGAAAAATTGTAAACCTCTCCTTTAATGACTTTACGGATCCCTGCCTTTCATCTAGCAGCACCAGCTGCTTGAAATGTATCAATAATTATTGGATGGATTGCCATGAAATTTGGTACAGACATATATTAGGGTGATTTACTATGCAGCAAGGGCATTACGAGCGTCTTTTGCTCAAAAAGTTCTATGTGTAATGCTGTGGTTGTTTTGGCTAAAAGACAAATGCAAGAAAATCACATTGAAAAAGGAAGGAAAAGTTCAACACTTTCCACTAAGAAGATTGATACCACTCACCAAGTATGAAGCTAGTGCTAACAGCCGGCTGACTTATAGGCTTCATTCGCACCAAATCAGGCGTTGCGGCGATTAGCGCAGGGTTGTGCGGCGGTGTCGGAGTGTCCTTAATGGCACATTAACACCAAGCGACTGCACAGTCGCTAACGTCTTTTATTCTCTCATGGCTGAGTTGTACAGCTCTGGATCACCGGTTAAGTGATTGGCCACCGCAGCGTGGCATCGGGTTATTTCTCCAAAAGTTCATTCTGTTTCAACTTTTCGCCACAGGCCGCTGTTTTTTTGTTTTTGTTTTTTTCGGCACCCCCTGCGGTCCCCACTGCTGCAGGAACTGGCATTTTTGCTCTAACGCCTGATTTGGTGTGAATGCATCCTTAGCTTAGCATAAAGACTAGAAACAAGGGGAAATGCTAGCCTGGGTCTATCTTTAAAAAGAAAAATTAAAGCACTCCTATAAAGCTCAATAATTAACATGTTGGATCTCATGGCCAAGGAAAAATCCAGCACATAACTAACCATAGAACTGCAAATTGTTATTTTTACATGCGATTTTTGTGCGGCTTATTCACAAGAAAAGGAATAAGTGTATTTCCAAAAATGTTCTTTTACCATAGACGTGACAGATCAGAAAAACAATATACATATGTACGAATCACTTTTGTAATGATGGAACAGCCTATTTGGTTGTTTAGGTTTGTTGATGCTGCAACACTAACAGATGGTGCCTCAAAGCAAGCAATAAGCTACTGAAACAATATCAAGTTTACATTTAACTTCCTCCAATTTCGAGAATGAAGTTAAAACACCTGAGGGAGCGACTGTGAGCCTGACAGAAGGGCTTTTGTTTGATTGCGGTTATTAAGATCCAAAGTTAATTGCAGTCTTCACACTGGAGTGTCGGCAACGTTCATGTTGCTAATCAAGTCATTGCTACCTTCTCTATCATCATTTGCATTATATAATAATGTCATCTTCTGTGTGCGTAGTCTGCCTGATTTTACTTTCTCCTACGTTGGCGGCTCATTGCAGAAAATCTGTTCATGTTGAAGAAAGACACAGTCTCTGTGCTACTTTTCAGTACAGTGACAGTGTCTGCCTCTGAGGATTAGACGGGAAACTTCCTTTCTAAAGTAATTAATCTCGCTTCCCTTTCCTCCGACTGGCCACCCACTCACTGCGGCCCCCTGTCTCACCAGCTAACACTAATCTCACCAATTTACCTCTAATTGGACACAGTCGAGTGGCGGAGGCTTCACGCGCACATTTCAGCGACTGCCCGAAACTTTCATCCCGCTGATTTACCGTGACTCCTGCCTCTGTCTGACAGCTGAAACCCATCAAACCAAAACTCTCCGGTTCCCTCAGCCTCTCCTCATGTTTCCCCCCGTGGCTGTCAGCTCAGGCTAAGACCCATGGTCTGGTCACAGCAGCTTTTAGACTAAATAAAAACACAGGAACAGGCCGGGTCAAGTCCATTTCAGCTGCCTCCTTTCCTACCTGAACAGCCGTCTTAATGAAGACGGATGAGCGAAGCTGCGGTTTAAATTGAGTTACTGATAATTGTTATGTTTTCTACAGGGTACAACTTCACCTCAGATAGTATGGCAAGCCCCGAGAAAAAGATCCTGACCTACCATCGCATCGTGGAGGCTTTTCGGTTCGCTTATGCAAAGAGGACCTTACTTGGGGATCCGAAGTTTCTCAACATCACAGATGTAAGGTCATGGTCTCTGTATGGAAGCTTTTATTGGACTTTATTAGTTGTAATCCACAGAAGTACATTCCACAAATGTGTACCATGATCTGCAAATATTTCACTATCCACAAACATGTATTTTTGTATTTGTGTTGTATTTGTCACATGGCCCACAAATGCACAGGAAGCGTTCTGCAAATGCGCAAATAGCATTCCACGTGTAGAAATAGATGCACAAATGCGTGTTTATCACTTTACATGTAAACCTTAAAAGACGTATTTACAGAGTAATTTATGTGTATTTGCAAATCGCCCTGTATTTTTGTGGATGTGACTTTACACAACACAAATACAAAAATACATGTTTGTGGATAGTGAAATATTTGCAGATCATGTTACACATTTGTGGAATGTCTTCTGTGGATTACAACTAATAAAGTCCAATAAAAACGTCCATATCTCTGCTGTAAAACTATTTAACAGTTACAGGCTTGGTTATAGTTTCTGGGGAATCACATGATTTCTGATCTATGACACAGCAGCAGTGTCTCTTGTAAGTGAGGAAAAAAAACTTCTCCAACGCTGAAGGCCAAATACTTTGTTCATTTGTAAATAAATGTTTGAACATGTACAGACAAAGCCCTTTGGTTAAAGAGTAACTTTACGCAAAGTTTAAAAGCAGTGTTTTGCTGACGCATCTAATTAAAGGTTTCACGACTGATGGATGTGGTGAGAAACGATGCAGTGATGTCACGGTGTCCTGGAGTACACCGTGACATCACAGCGAAGTGAGAGGTTAAACCACAGAAAGGCAACAAAAACAATATTTTTAAGGGTGTTGTTTAGGGAAAGGGTTCATTGTGTTCACAGTTAAAGGAACAGTGTGTAACATTTCACAGGGTCTATTAGCAGAAATGGAATATAATATTCATAACTGTTTTCATTGGTGTATAATCACCTGAAACTAAGAATGGTTGTGTTTTCGTATGGCTTAGAATGAGCCCTTCATAACTACATAGGGAGCGGGTCCTCTTCACGGAGCGGCCATGTTTCTACAGTAGCCCAGAACGGACAAACCAAACTCTGGCTCTAGAGAGAGACTTTCACATTTTTACTTTACCTGAAGCCCACCGTAGTTCTCCAACACACTTATGAAACTGCGGTAATGTGAGCCGCAGAGTGCAAAATCGTGGTACGGTCAGCTGCCGTCTGACTTCTGTTGCTCCTAAAGTAGTGTTATTATGGTAATGATGGCCTCTGAGTGAGGCGAACGGCGTTACCACGGTATTGCACTTGGCAGCTCACGTTACTGCGGTCTTGGAAAGAGAGGAGTGAGCGGAGGGGTACTCAGTTGTTTGCAATCTGCAACCACACCATTAGACGGGGCCAAATCCTACACACTGTACCTTTTTTTTAAATATTCAAAAATAAAATGCGTCTTGTCTCTTGGTTGAAGTCACTGTTGACTTTTTTTCCAATATTAAACCAAGAACACAATTTTTTTCCTCAACTTAACGGAGTGCAATGAGTGCTTAAATTAATCATGCTTTTGTTGCAACAAGCAGAATTTGTAATGGTGTAAAATAAATGAAATGCGTTGTTGGTGCTTATTTTGCAGATACGTTCAGTATCAGCGTTTTCCAACTTGGCATATTCACCATTAAGTGTTTCCTCATTATAATAATAAACGTAATCTAGGTGCAGGGCCAGCTTTAGCCCTTTTGATGCCCTTGGCGAAATTTGATTTTGTCGCCTATGCCTTAAGCTGGCCCTGTCTACATGGCATTATGTTTCTCCTAAAACGTGCAAATTTATAGTATATAACATAAACATAATTTCTAGGAAACCGATTTGGCATACATGTATTCATATTCACCTGCAGTGTGATGAAGTGTCTTTTTTCCCCTTAGGTAAAATGAGTGACTTTAAAGTGTGAATATCTAGATTATTACATTTAGTGTAGTTCAACAAGCCATTCATCTTCAGTGAATGAAGAAATCAATGAATCTCTATTTTATCCCACAAACATGAGTGACTTAAGACATAATTAAAAGCAGGCAAGGCTTTGCCTGTCTTAGATTAGTAGGAACAATAGTCAAATTCCCCAGAACACGAATCAATACTTCATATGCCAAATATTTAGGGAAAAGTATTGTTTAGTGTGTCATTTATCAATGTGTCCCACTTTCTCTTCCAAAGCTCATCCAGAATATGACTTCAAACTTCTTTGCCGACGACCTCCGTGAAAAGATCACAGATGAGTCCACACATCACATGAACTACTACGAGCCGGAGTTTTACCTGCCTGAGAACCACGGCACCTCACATCTCTCTGTAGTAGCAGAAGATGGGAGCGCTGTGGCCGCCACCAGCACCATCAACCACCAGTACGACCTTCTAACTGATCGTCACAAATAATGTTAGTTAATCAGTCTTGTGCCTGTAGATCCTCTCATATCTTAACGGTTATTGTTTTTTCCTGCAGTTTGGGCTCCAAAGTCATGTCAGGGTCAACAGGGATAATTCTCAACAATGAGATGGACGACTTCAGCTCTCCGCTCATCACAAACGGCTTCGGAGTGCCTCCTTCACCCAACAACTTCATCAGGCCAGGTTAGATTAAAACACACACACACACACACACACAGAAACACACGTAAGGGCTCTCAAAACCAGTAAAATTGTAATATTGAGTGGCTGTTCAGCAGTGGGCTTATTAAAGGTCACACAGAGGTCGACCTGTCCTTCTTGACACTGCATATAATGTTTTCGGCTTTTGAGTGGGTTTTTTTGTGCATTAATACTCAAAATACAGAGTGGATCAAATGTCTTCACTCCCTTTGGAAGGTTTCACATTTCATTGTTTACAACATTGAATGAAAGTAGATTTGATGTGGATTTTTTGACCCTTTAACGTCAAACTGAAAATGAAATGTGTAGATAGGTCTCTATGAACACACACAGACATTAAAACATGGATACGTTTTACTGCAAAGGACATACACTTATTTCATTTGACATCGTGGTTAACTTAAACTACCATTACATTCTGTTAAAAGGAAAAAGGCCGATGTCATCTATGTGTCCGACCATCCTCTTTGACAAAAACAACAAAGTTAAGATGGTGGTCGGAGGCTCGGGGGGAACAAAAATCACCACTTCTATCGCTCAGGTAAGACACAAGCCGCTACACAAGCTGTCGTAATTAATGAAGTGTACTATTGTAACTAGATAATTACTCCTTTGCTGTTAAGTCATCATTGTCTGAAATGTTTGCTGTTATGTAGGTGATTCTGAATGCACTGTTCTTCGACTACGATCTGAATAAAGCTGTGTCAGATCCAAGGCTCCACAACCAGCTGAGTCCCAACGCCACTGTAGCGGAGCCCGACTTTGACAAAGTGAGTGTCTCAAACCGCAAACAATACTGATATATGTGACTAATAGCAAGGTGGTGTGGCGTGTAGGGAGACAATCCTTCAACCAAAAGCCCCGCTAACACTGAGCCGTTATACAGTAACTCAGTCATGCCTGGCACCTGGGACTCTGTTCATTATATTTACCTTCAGGAATGTTACAAGGAGAAAAATATTTCAGCACTGGCATGGTAATAGTCTAGGCTAAAAAATAATCTTATATATGCTTACAGTACAACTTGCACATCGTAATATACATTTTTAAATATACCTTGGAGGGTAATAAATAGAAAAATAGAAACTGGAGAACTAACCCTTCATTTCACTGGGATGTAAAATCATTTGCTGCTGACGTTACCACTCAACTTAGTACGATTTTGGCATCCTATCGATTGTATGTTGGGCAGTACATCACAAGTTCTGTGTTTTCTTTGATTTCTTGAGTTGTTTTCACAGATGTAACTCTTAAAATGGGTCATTCCCCTTTTGCTAAATTGGTAAACTTAGTTTAATACAGCATTGTTGATACCTGCTTTGTGATAAAGATCTTACACAAACGGCATGCCACACATTTATTTTTCCCTGCTTTGCATGTGTCTTCATATTATGCTCCTGTTTACAGAACATCATGAATGGTTTGGCATTAAAGAACCACGAGACAGAGTTCCTCAAATCATCAGGAGCTGTGGTGCAGGCGGTGGTTCGCTATGAGGACGGACTCCACGCTCAGTCAGATCCTCGCAAGTGGGCGTACGCCGCAGGGTACTGAGGTCATAAACACGCCTCTGATTGTGCAGAGAGATTACAGACGTGTGAACCTTGACACCAGAGAGATTAGAGACTTAATAAAGAAAACGGGAACATCAGCTGTCTTGGGCCCCCAATTGTTCTCTCATTAAGTTAGAATAACGTTCATGTGCTTCATAACACGCAACTGCGATAACAGAACATGACCTTTTGCGCGTTATGACCTTGAAAACAAAGTGCCTCGCTCTGAAATTAATTCTAAATATTGACTCATGTCCAATACATTTCTATGTCATGTCATAATTTCAGGTAATTTAAGAAATGCACAAGACATTGGGTGTTATTTTAAAGGAGAGCTTTACCATCATCAGTGTTTTGTTCACACTGTCAGTCATAAATGTGTACAATTCCTATTTATGAAATCCTTTTGTAAATCATTAGCAGTGTAAAGCTGTTTCCTGTTATATGATATGTGACGTCTACAGTAACTACTAACAACTGAGCTCTTAATTAAGGAAATATCCACAGAAATAAATCAACGAAAACTAACAAACCTCAAATCATTTTTAGTAATTTAAAACTTTAACATAAGTCACCAGGACTGTTCATATGAGGTGACAGCAAACGGAAGGAGAGCCGACATAATCTGTTGTTAAAATAAAGGACTATAACACCTCAGGGACCGACACAGTCCTACTTAATGACTTACAGTAATTTCCCACAACACAGAGTGCAATGGCCTGTAATGACCCCATAACAACATTACAGCTGTTGCTGCTCACAGTCACCACTGAGATTCAGGGCTCTTCTTCTTTTCTCAGCTGGAATGTAAATGTGTTGCATAATTACTGAAATGTATAAACGTGTAAAATGATAGTGCCTTTATCATTTTTTTTGCTATAAAATGACTGGTTTATATGTGATAGAAACTGTCATAATACAAACTTTAACATTCACAACACATATTTATTTAAAAACAAATTAAGGACGATGAATGGTGTGAATGGATCATTTATTTGGTGAGTTTAATGTTTTTTTATTGTTTTTATCAAATTGACATTGTAGATGTTTTCTATTTTTTAGTTTTTTCACTTGAAATGAACATACTGTAATTATTAAACATACCCATTGTATAAAAGTCTTTTGGGTCTCAGGCTTTAATCTCAATGATAATTTACTTACTAGCTGGTTTGATTGACAGACGTGGAGTCCTCACAGAGTACCTAAGCTAATGGTGAACAAGACCAAGAGTTTACAGCATGGACGTATAATCAGAAACGGATATGGCGCCGCCGCTCAGACTTACTTCCAATCTTTTCCAGTGGCCCTTCAGTGGTATTGCAACGAGAAATCCCCCTGCATCCCAAAAAGCCATTGTAAAAGAGACATCTCTAAAACTATTGACAGGACACCTCGAACTGCAAACAAGGTCTATTGGATCTCTTTCTATTATGAATTTTTGATCCATGGAGGTTTTATACCTGTAAAACTTCCCTCAAGCTGAGAAAAGCAAATTTAAAAATCTGTGATGTCACGCGACTTGTGAGAGGATTAAGGTTCGGCATTGACCTCGCATGGTTAAAGTTAGGATAGGTCGTCGGGCAGCAAGTCTCGAGAGTTTTTGCAATTTTGTGGGTTAGGCTAACATCCAGACACGATCACGCGCCAGGCGAGCAATTCTCATTGGACTGAATAGGCGCCATCTAGGGGTCTGGTATCCAGTTTTTATCGTACAGCAATGGTTTACAGCCATGCTATTAGCTCTGTGAGAATGCAGGCATAGCTTTGTGCTTTGAGCTAAATGCTAATGTCAGCAGCTGCTAAAATTTGTCACATTTGCATTATAGCACTTCATTGGTCATAAACTAAAATATTGGACAAAATTAAGATTTTCACTTGATGGTGATGCTAAATAAAAAGGCAGTCTCCTCTGGGGACCATGACTATCATTACAAAATATTATGGTAATCCATCCAGTAGGCTCTTTTCACAGCAGCCATGTTGACATGTCATTGCAGGGGAAAAAACAGGTGTAATTATTAACATTAATTATGGCTGTGTTCCATATAAGTGGGTGGGTCAGGGCCCTGGTATTGTGCATGCTGGCTCACTGGAAAGGCTGTGACACATCAATTACCTCTGTGTTCACCCTGCTATGTCTAAATGGCTGCTGTGAATAGGGCCTATATAGTCACTGAGATATTTCAGTCTGGACCAAAGTGGTCTTAGCAACCAACAGACAGACTGACACTGACGTCCCTAGAGCCGTACTGCTAGCATGGCTAAAATGTTTTCTTTTGCTGTGTTTCTTATGAAGCAATGAGTGAAGCGTAGCATTTGTTCAGGAAGAGCACTGAAGTCAGGCGTGCATTAATCATAATCACTGGTTCATTCAGCAGCCATGTGGCTACCAGCTGACCTCTGACATCCAATCGTATCCAGGTGTACAGTGCCCATTAACCTGACACTTCTCAGGAACTCTTGCCTTTATTGACAGTAGCTAGCGGAGAGTGACAGGATGTTGGGAGAGCAGGAGATGACATACAGCACTTGTCCCCAGTCAAACATCAATATTACATGCTATGCGTCTTAGCCCTGTGGTCTACCAGGGCGTCCTGCAAAAGTAATGCTGTGGTTACAATTATTTTCAATGACACAAATGCAGAAATGAGCAAGTCACACTTGAATTTCCCTTTAAGGCCCAATTAAGCACAATCTCACTTCCACATAGTTCTAATGAACTTCAGAGTTATGCAACTCAGACAATTTAATTCCCCTTTAGGCATTAAAAAGATCAGCGTACATCAATGTCTATGTGGTTTTAATTCGACCCACTGCCTTGCATGGCATTATGACGGTTACAAAATAATGAGGAACAAAGACAGAATGCATCTACTGTACAGTATAATGACATAAAATAACTAACCGTTGAGATGATTTGCTTCATCAGGGGACTTTGTGACTAAAAGTGTGCTAACAGTGGAAGTCAGAGAGTCATCACTGGATTATTTAACTGCTTTAAGTGAAAGACATTTTCTGCATGGTATAAAATGATGCTTTAAATTGATGTTATTCATACAAAGAGGGTCATATCATGACGATATGAAGTCACAACTTTCCCATATTAACTCATTTGTCATACAACAAAGACAGTGGTGCTTCACACCGACTAAAATTTGCATGTTCCCATAACTCACATCTAGTGCCTCAAAGGAAACGCAGCAGAATCCACTTAAGAAATCATTACTAATTCATAAGTCTCTCTACTGAAATGTATCTCATTACTGCTTCCTTTGTCTCGGAGCAAAAGTGGTGCTCTGATACAAGGCAAACAGGAAAACATGCATCAGATTATTGCTGATCACACTATACTAACAACATAGGATAAATGTTTAAAGAGTTGTAGCTCACAGTGAAAAGTGTATTGAAGGTTTTTGGGTTGAACAAAGTATGAGCTCAAGCATGTCTGGTGAAGTTCAGAGACTCAGCGATCACTCGTCTTTGTTTGGACTTTATGTTTTATTGTGACAAAACAGATATTCACAGTTAATAGTTGTAAAAAATGTGTCATTACTTTACAAAACATTTTGACATATTAAAACAGAAAATACAAAAATGACATGTCGGTGGTGTGAAAATATATATTTTTTTAGATCATTTTTTTAATTTTGAATCAAATTGTTAGTTCTTTTTAAAAAAATAAATTCGACATCATTCCTTTAATCTTTAAACAAAGACCACAGCATGCTCAGGGAACTGAATAGGGTTGTTTCACATACAGTAAAAAAATCTTTAAGGTCACAGTAAAAGTTCCCTGTTCGGGCGACTGGCAGCCTTCAACTCACATCAGTCAGGAAGTCATTTTGAAAGGGTTTCATGGCTCATCTACAATAAACAGTTTTTACACATCATTACAAAGTTCAGTCAGAAAATAAAACATTCATTGATATTAATAGACCTAGTGTGACTCAGCGGTTGGTTTTGTTTTGTTCGACTACAGCTGATTTGCCCTCATGGCCCGTTGCTGCAAATAATACACTTCGGTTCAGGAGTGTGTAATCCTGCAGCACATGAAAGCAGATCACAGCAAAGAGAGTAGCAGCCTCATGGTGTGTCTACTGTGCGTAAGTGGTATGACATCAGGGTATCTGTGTGTGTGTGTGACGACTGGCTGGATTGAAAATGTGTATATTTGGAGCGATCTGATCAGCTCAAAGGATAAGTTTGTTATTATAGTTTGGGTCTTATTTTCATAGTTTTGTCCATCATTTCTGTTGGTAACAGTCATCAAGTTAATTACTGAGATCAGGGAATGTGGCAACATCGCTAAAAAGAAGACTGACTGGGCGAAAAACCGGAGTAGTTGGACAGTAAAACAGTTATAAAACAGTCCCCATGCAAGGTTACACAAATTTATCTGGCTAATCATGGGGGGATTGTTGCGTATTACCCAATTTTTGTTCATAGTCCACTTCCTAGCTTTTCCAGAGATTTCAACTGTCATGACAACTGAGCAAACTTTTGCCATGAAGACTGTGAGATGCAGTTGAAAGTTCCAGAAGTGGACATTGAGTTGAGATTATTTCGTCAAACTACTGTTCAAAACCTCAAGAAAGAAGTTTCACACTCATTGCCTCGACTAAAGAAGTAAGTCTCTAACAGCCTCAAACAGTTAAAGGAACAGTGCGTAACATTTTGGGGGATCTATTGACAGAAATTTTATTTAATATTCGTAACTATAATCACCTGAAACTAAGAATCGTATTTTCGTTAGCTTAGAATGAGCCCTGCATATCTACATAAGGAGCGGGTCCTCTTCACGGAGTCCACCATGTTGCTCCGCAATGTTTTTACAGTAGCCCAGAATGGACAAACCAAACACTGACTCTAGAAAGAGACTTTAATGTTTTTATGTTACCTGAAGGCCTGCGTAGTTCTCCGTCACATTTGAAAATGGTGGAGTGAGCGGAGGGGTATTCAGTTGGTTGCAATCTGCAACCTCACCACGAGATCCCACTAAATCCTACACACTTTACCTTTAAGAGACCGACTTCTTTGTTCATCTGCGACCTACTGTACTCGCCGTAGTTGTGCATGCACAGGTTTCTTGTGCAGAGACGGATTATTTTCAGCATTGGTGCACTCAGAGGTGGACACGCCAGAAAAAACATCAAGACATCGCAAAGAAATTGCATCAATTTGCGCTAATTTTGGACGAAAACATCTACTTTCAGTTTACCTCCAAATAAAGTGGTTTAGATACTCTAATTATCTGATAACATGTTTTTCTTGCCCCATCTGACTACTTTTAAGTCATGTTGCCAATTGCTATGGTGAGAACAATGTTGTCTAACCGATTTGTGCCAAGCGGCAACCTCCAGTGCTGAGAAATGAAGCCAACACTGAAGTGCCAAAAACTGCAGTTTGTCAAAGGGCCACTTGAGAGACTGACTCCAAAAGCAAATCAATCCCCATAGACCCCCATGTTAAAATGCCCAACTTTACAGCAGAAAAAAACATGTTTACAGCCTGATACAGACTTGGACTTGGTCTCTATAGCTAATTTCCCCATTCATGAAACTGAGGGGGGGGTTATATAACTCACACCTTTAATTATATTAAGGCTTAAAGTTATGCATAATTAAGGGAGTAGCCACTTTGAGTGACCGGCGTGTGCCGTCTCAGGTCGCTTGCCGCTAGCTTTCTGTTCTACTGTGTCACCCGGGCCCGCCTCAGCTCCACCGACGATCCACCTCTTTGCCCATTTTTGGATTAGCTGGGAGTTAGGCTGTGTCATCACTGCCAAGATGGCGACGGCCGAGCCTCCCACTTTCCACTTTAAGCTTCACAACGGCTCTTAGGAAACCTATGGGTGACGTCACGGAGACGACGTCACGGAGACTACGTCCATATTTTATACAGTCTATGATACAGACATATGAAAATAAGACCCAAGTTATAATAAACCGGAATTATCCTTTAAGTTTAGTAGTTTCTTGGCTGATTGTGTTACTCATCAGGGAAGAGCCTGAACACCACATTTCTCACATTTTGTTGTCGGCACATTCAATATTCTTAAGGCTAAAGGTTCACCCAGTGTTTAGGGCAGAGTTTAGTGCTTCCTCTTGGTCTGTATGGTCAGTATCCAGCTGACATCCCATTCTTCCTGCTGTCTGATGCGGCCACAATGCATCTTTTCTCCTTTTCCACAGCATTGACTACATTGAGGAAGAATTTCCAGTTCCCAAATTTGTGTCCAAGAGCTCCGAGGCCATCTTTCACAGACTGAGGGCACACAAAACACACACACAAATTAGTACCACTTATCCTTCAGGTTTCAAAATTGATTATAGGTAAATGGAAGTTGTAGGATTATGTTGTGGTAATCTCTGTCAGAAGCCATTAACACGAATATAAATGTTATTTATGAGATAGACGGTCATAGTCTGGTGAATTTGAACGTCAATAACGGACAGTGAGGATGACAACATGAGTATCTCACCTCGTTAAAACCAGGCTCAAAATTCACGTCGTTTCTGGCGTCAACAAACACTATTTTCGCAGCAATGGCGTCTTTCAGATTCATCCCCAGCCACAGGCGATTTATCATAGACTGCAGGAATAAATAAGAATCTTGTAAGCAAACAAATGAGGAAGCAGATAAACAAGTAGGCAAACAAGAGTTCAATCGAGTTACCAAGGCCACTGCTGAGGTAATCATGCTTCCTCCAGATCCACCAATCACAAGCAGTCCTCCAGACTTTGTCTCCAGTATTACTGGAGCCATTGAGGAAGGAGGCTGTTCACCTGCGACAACAATTACACTCCATATCAGACTGGAAATAAACTAAATGACTACATCAAGTCATGCCTTTAATTCAATTGTCTGAGGTTGAAAGTTTATGTATGTGACTTTACCCGCCGTCACTGTCTTTGCCCTCCCACAGAAGTCGGACAGCTCATTGTTGAGGATGACGCCTGTTCGTGGAGAGTAAATGCCTCCTCCAAGTCTACAAAACAAAACACAGTAGAATGAGCGGATAATTATTGAATTATAATAGATTTGATATAATATTAAAGTGGTAATATTCTGCTTGAGGAGGCTTCCTGCTCACGACTGGTTTATGGTGCTGGTGGCAGAGACGGCCAGTCCGTCTTCATCCAAGACGGACACGTGTGTCGTCCCGATGTGATCACTGGAGGGCTTAGCATTGAAGTAGTAGGGGTTGTTATTGGTGCGGTTTGAAAAGATCTTGTCCCTGATGCCATTAATGAAGGAGGATCAATCAGATGACCTGCACTCTGAAAGAAGAATATCATAATGAGACTAGAGAAGAATAACATCTTGTATACTGCTGGGGTGAGATTCCAAAACTGTATCTCAAATTATTTTTCTTTCTTTTTCTTCTGGGTTTGTTTTGTTTCTTCTGTAGATAAAGACAGGAAGCATGGGGAGGTTAGTAGTTAGTAGTATTAGTGTTTGTCTACCTGCCCAGGGACTGCATATGGAAATTAGCTAGTAAATCTGGTACAATGAATCTCTTCTCTTTGTATGGGATGAATGTTTTTGTATGGTCCCTGACAAATAAATTAAATGTAATAAGCTAAACTACTTACACAACCAGCAGGCATGGAAAAACAGTCCAATATCCACTCTCCTTTCAGCTCTGTTCTGCTCTCCATCAGCTCTCGAGGGAAATATCTGGCTCTTTAGCAGCTTAATGTTCCACTATGTTCACCAGCTAGTTGCTAAATTTGTCTATCTACCATTTGGTTTGGGCAGGTGGTGTACACTGGGTTTATCAGAGCTTTAGAAACAAGGTTGATGAGAATAGTGATAAAACTGTGAAGTCGCAGGACGTCAAACCAAAACAGTGAGCTGCAAGATGCTGAAACGCTACATAGAGGGGGCGGGCTTTATGACCTATACTGCAGCCAGCCACCAGGGGGCTATCGAGATGTTTTGGCTTCAGTTTTGGGGAGCTGTCATGTCGTCCATCTTTATATACAGTCTATGATTTTGTCTTAAGAATAATGACCAAAAAAAACTTAAATAACCAACCTTTCCGTCGTTAAAGTGAGGATCATTAATGCTCTTCCTTTGTCCATTAGCAAATTTAGCTGCCTCTATATAACGGTGGTACGTCAGAATCTTCTGGTCACCGTCCAGAGAGTTTGGGGTCAAGGCGAACCCTGCGGAAGGAAAAAGGAGAGACTATTATGCTCTACAATCTTTTCATAATTCAGAGTACAGGGCAAAGATGCTAGAATTGAATTCAACTGCGACAGTAGGTCAGTTTAAGGGATCACAGGAGCATGATACCTTCCATCAGCTTGAGAATGAAGGCCAGCAGGGGACCCCCGGCAGGTGGTGGAGGGATGTACATCTGAGCGTTTCCCAAAGGAACGGTCCATGCATCCTGCACCCGAACCTTGTAGGACTCCAGATCCTCCATTTTCAAAGTCCCATCTTAGATAGAAACATGAATATGAAATTCTTCTTTTCTTTTTTTACATTACGTACAAGTGTGTTTTCTATTCAAGTATTCACCCCCAGCTTGCCCAACCTGTACTGAAATTTCACCAACCTGCATCTTTTATGTCTTTGATTAAGTCACGTCCTATCTCGCCAGTGTAGAAGGCATCTGCCCCTTTCTGTGCAATTGTTTCCATGGTTTCTGCAAGTTTAGTGAACTTCAGGTTGTCTCCTGTGCTCAGAATGGTTTTGTTTTTGTGGCAGAAAACTTGACTGGAAAAGAGTATTGACATAAAAGAACTATTAGAACTTCTTATAACACAGGAAGTATAAACAGAATACACTGAGAGATACTCATGCTGCACCATGATCGCCATCATGATCATGACATTAATTTCATGCAATTCATAATATATCTTTTGTGCTTAATCACACTTATCGATGAATATTCTCAAATGTTCTGCAGGAATTTGTTTCTGCATCTATGCACACACTTTTGCAGACAAGAAGCAAACACACTCTTTCAGGCTTTTCACACCGCACTTAACTCCCAGCTAACCCCGTTTTAAGTCTTGCATTTGAGAAAAGCAATATTTCACACTACCATCTCTGAAAGATTGTGAGCACTGATTTTATTCCCGGGTCAGTAAACCCTGCTCCTGAAATGTTGTGCGAGGAAGACACTTTTTTGCACACTTCTGCTATTAGAATATAACAATCGTTTCTCACTAATCCAAAAAGCGTTCAAATGAGCGTGCAACTGAGGTGAAACTATGTGAAATGCTGGGAGTCAATTGTTAACCCAGGGGTTACATAAAATTAGCACGGGTTAAACCAGGGATTTATAGGGAAACCCTTTGCCCTTTGGATTCCTGCAGTGACAGGGGAATGAGAAAAGGCTCCAGTGTCCTCAAACATTTATTATCAGAGTCGCTACAAAGCAAATATTCTTAAAGTAACGTTTAAAAGCTCATTATACGCTATAAAGCAGTTAGTGAGATGCTGTACCAGAGAGATGTGTTTTCCACGTGATCTTTCACCATGGGGTGCTTCAGAAGATTTCCCAGATACGGCGGCAGAGAGATGCCCTTCCTGGCCAGTTGAATTGTTGGCTCAAACAGCTTGGCCCAAGGCAGCTTCCCATACTTTTTGTGAACTGCCTCATAGCCACGCAGCTCTCCGGGAACCCCAATCCACTGGCTGCCTATACAATGTACAGTACAGGTGGGAAACAGTGCAGCTGCATTAAACGGATGATGGAGACCAATGATCAAAACTTGACATGGACTGACTTTACGTGGAAAAGAAAGAGGAGCAACATGTTTTTGACTCCTGGTGATATTATTTATTCAGGGTAGCAAATACAATTACATATGCAAACATTTGAATGCTAGAAAACAACATCTAACAGTGATTTCAATCAAATTGAAGTGACCTTAAAGAGGACCTATTATGTTTTGTGCTTTTCCCTTTCCTTTAGTGTGTTATATAGTTTTGTTGTGGGGGTGGAGGGGGGCAAGAGCTCAAACAGAGCGTTTCAGACGGAGGGTGAAAAGAGGTGCTGCTACATTTTTTGAACATTGCAGCATGTAAACATGTTCCAGCAGAAACCCAAAATACAAGTATGAACCTGAAAATACGCATAATAGGTCCTCTTTAATAAACTTAAAACGTATCCTTATATCTGTATGGGTTATGAATCATTTAATAAATGTCTATGCTTATGAAAGCTAAGTAAGGGAGGTTAAAGTAAAATGTTCCCACTAATTTCTCCAAGACTGTAAGAGGACACCTCAAGTGCAAAAAAATTATGTTGAAAATGAGCCAAATGATCCATTAGAAGAACATTTCTCTGAGTTACTGGGATGACATTGCAGGAAGTATGGGTAGGAAATGTGTATTACTGTATGGGCTACTACTACTACTACACTGATGGACAATCCTGCCTACCTTTGCTCAGTTTGAATGAGGTGGGACAGTCATGTAACAGGTTTGCTTTAACAGACTGAGGGACGGTCTCTCTGAAGTTGTAGACTTTAACGTTGCCTGAGAAGAGATCAGCAATTAGAATGATCGGCCTAATCAAGCATTATCATCTGAGGTCACACAAATGGATGAGAAAACACACCTTTTTTATCTCTTATTGTGAATATAGATCCTCCTCCGATCCCCATGCTCTGAGGATTGACGACAGATGTGCACAGCAGAGCTGCAATGGCGCCATCTACTGCCGACCCCCCCTGCCGGAGCATGTTCCTGGAAAACATTCATTTTCACTGGATTTATTGGAAATGTGTGAGTACACAGTCAGTCACTAACTCTCTGGCTAACATATTTGCCCACCCACAGAAACACATGCAAATGTTTGAATAGTTGCCTGCATCACTGCCTGGACTTGGAGGGCTCAGTGTTTCAGGGAGCTGCCAAGAGGCAAGTTTAAACCAAGTGCTGATGCTCGAGGTAGACTTCAGGCAACATACCGTGAAAGACGCTGGCCATGGTGGTGCTTTTGAAATGAAACCGTCTACTGTGTACACCTCATATGTTTTAATAAGGCTCATCCAACTTAATTGTACTACACAACAGAAAATGTAAACTTATTTAGTCTGAACCATCTCTTAAAGCTGGGAATGGATGTTTTCAGGGAGATGTTGGCATGAGGTCAGATGTGTTCACTGAGCAACAAGAGAAGGCAGTGTCGGGAATGTTTCGGCTCTGTTAAGGTTAGGCTGACTCAGGGCTTTGTAGTTTGGGTTCAACAGAGAGAAAAAGTGTCAGGAGGAGGAATAACAGACTCAAATTAACTGAAAAAATCGAATTAAATGAGTCTCATGTGAAGAGAGTAGAAAGAACAACAAATGGTTGATACTGGTTTATGTCTTTATACAGTAGATGATAAAAATTGATGATTTTTTAATGGGATTTTGTCTACAGATGGACAAAACTAAATGCAGGTTGTATTATTTTGTGTGTAAAGGCTTAACAACACTAATGTGGTTATTATATTTGTGTGTTTGCTTGTATTTTTCTCTCCATATCTAAGATGGTATATACAGACGGTTAGGGAGAAAAGTCAGTTTGGAGAAAGTGGAGTTTAGAGAGACTCTCTTTGTAGTGCAACTGCTGCACAACAATTTCCCTCAGGATAAATCTTATCTTATCTTATCTTATCTTATCTTACTTGAAACTAGACACTAGCTCCAAAAACGTTGAAGGACGTGTTGTGCAAGTGAGAGAAAAAAAGTCAAAAGTTTTCCTTAAACATTCCTCTTATCAGATGAACATGATGCTTCAGTGCATTGTGTATTGACTCATTGTCTCTGCCGTGAACTGGGAAATGAGGGCAAAAAAACCCTCTGCCAGTTCAGGAAGAGCTTCGTGCACATTCCAGTGGTAAAACAATCCCTCACCTTTCATCTATATTTTAAATTACTGTGATGACAGAGTCCACATTGTGGCTCACCACAGAACAAATGACTGCATCAAAGAGTACATCAAAGAAATAAATCTATTCTACTCCCTCCATATTAGAAAGATTTACATCACTTAGTGGGTTTGGAAACCCCAACAGGATAGTTTGGAAGTATAACAACAACAAGAGGTGTGGAGAATCAGAGCCTGTCTGCACACACTTCTGCAGGCATTACCTCTATTCTCCAAGCAGAGCTTATCAAATCTCTTAAACTGCTTATCCCATTGCTCTGCTCAGCTTTTTATCTCAGCCACAGAGGCAGGGAGGTGCAGCCAGATAGCACACAGAGTTCTGAATAAATCATTTATGTGAATAAAGAAACATGTAAAGGAATATCTATAAGAGCACACAACTTCATTAACTTCAAAAATTCCAATAAAAAAAAAAAACATTCACGCTTTAATTTGGAGGTTTTAGATACAGAGTGTAAAGCCAAACTCAGCTCCAACTACTTTAACTTATCAGCTTTTCTCCCCACTAACTTCATATTTATTATTCATTTCTAAATGCACTATGTATGCATTTACTGTACTGTAAATGTGTATTTTTATGTGTCATTCCTTAACTGAACCATTGGGGCTGTATGTTGGTTTATAGTTACTGAAACCCCAAACTATTTCAGATAAAGATGAAGTAACCTACAACAACAAATCAACCCTAAAAACAAAGTAAATCAAGCAACATACTAGTTCTCATTTTTTGTTAATTTCTATTGCAGTATCAATGTCTTTGTCAATAGTTTATGTCAGTATAAAGTGTGTACATTTCAATTGAGCAAATTCTGAAGGTAGATTGCTCTGTTCAGCTTTTTTATCTCAGCCACAGAGGCAGGGAGGTGCAGCCTGATAGCACTCAGAGTTCTGAATTAGTCATTTATGGGAATAAAGAAACATGTAAAGGAATATCTATAAGAGCACACAACTTCATTAAAATTCCAATAAAAAAAACATTCACGCTTTAATTTGAAGGTTTTAGATACAGAGTGTAAAGCCAAACTCAGCTCCAACTACTTTAACTTATCAGTGAGTTACTTACCTGCCAATCTCAGAGCAGCATAGTGAGTCTGCAGCCACAGCCGCGTGCGTAAAGCTTCCACTTGGACACTCTCTGTCCACGAGCCAGACCATGCACATACCCACGAGAGCAACCGCGCTGAGTAAAGCAGCCAAGATGAAGCAGCACACCAGCCAGGGCTTGTATTTAGCCATTGGAGAAAACTTTGTGTTGAAGCAGGGAAGCTGTTGCTGCAGCAGCTCAGTGCGCCCACACACTCTCTATATATGGACACTGCTACTAATCCTGAAAGTGCATGCGTTTATCCTCCACTCCCCTCCTCTCCATCAACTGGTTACTGCTGCTGAAGTGAAAGTGATGAGGGGGGATGGAGTTATGACGGTCCAATTATCCCCACAAAACTCTGGAAATAACCATGATGTTACAGCTATTCCCAGTTATCAGTGTCATAATCTCGATGAGTGTCTGAATGCTGTAAATGAGTTTAGTGTTTTTAAGGGAATCAAGGTTTTATTAGTTCCAGGCAACTTGGCTGAGTTTCCCCCTTTTGTCTTTTTTTTTTTCCTGCAGCTCCATACTAATCACAGTATCAGGAAACTCAGCCCGATCCCTACCATTATACATGACAGTGGATGTGATGTGACCTCTGCATCAGTGACACGCTGGAGACAGGAGGTTTTAAACTGAGGCCAAACAGGGACCAATGTGTAAAGCTTTGCCTGTATAAAGTACTGTATCTGTACTTTATTTTTCACATTTTAACTGTTCAGTGGCTTCAACATAGTAATATGGCCACATGAAACATTACACGGAAAAACATTTAAAGGTGCACTGTGTGGGATCTGGCAGCATCTAGCGGTGTGGTTGCAGATTGCAACCAACTGAATCTTCTCCCGTGTGCCAAGCGTGTAGGGGAACTACATGAATGTCTCTCTCTAAAGCCAGTTTTTGGTTAAAGGAAAACGCTACTGCGCCTGCTCTATGGGCCCAATGGATGCGGAAGATCGCCGGATGATCCAGCTACTTTATCAATGGGCATTCGAGCCCTTTTGGCTTCATGCGCCACTGAGCAACTCTCATAGGAATGAACTGGAGCCTCCGACGCTGTATCCAGTTCTCTTAATACGTCTATGGTGTAGATATGAAGGGTTCATTCTAGGCTAACGAAAATACAATTCTTATTTTCAGGTGATTATACACTAATGAAAACATAGTTATGAATATTATATTCTATTTCTGCTAATAGATCACCCGAAATGTTACACACTATTCCTTTATATGATCAAATTGAAACAAACCTCGAGACCTCACTTTTTCTTACCAACTGCATCTTGAAGGTGAAATTCTGACAATAATCCCAGCTGTAGCTTTTCACCCCACTAACTTCATATTTATTATTCATTTCTAAATGCACTATTTATGCGTTTACTGTACTGTGAATGTGTATTTGTATGTGTCATTCCTAAACTGAACCATTGGGGCTGTATTTTAATTTATAGTTACTGAAACCCCAAACTATTTCAGTTAAAGATCGAGTAGCCTACAACAACAAATCAACCTAAAAACAAAGTAAATCAAGCAACATACTAGTTCTCAATTTGTGTTAATTTCTATTGCAGTATCAATGTCTTTGTCAATAGTTTATGTCAGTATAAAGTTTTTAAGTGTGTACATTTCAATTGAGCAAATTCTGAAGGTAGAAAGATTTCAATTTCAGGTTCAGAGTCAGTTTACGTTTCTTCTATTGACTCCTGACATTGAGGTTAATCACAATACGGTTTAGAATTAATTAAATTTTGAGTAAGGCATTTTCTTAAATATTTCATTTTCGATCACAGATTAATTAACAATACGGTCCTCAGATATTTCCTGAATGATTTCAGGTCAGCAGTATTTTCATACAATGTTTTGTGGTGAAGCACTTCATAGAAACTTGAAAACTAAACTGAAAAATCTGTCAGACTTTCTCACATTACAAATCCTGAATAAAACCATGAGTGTAGACTTAAAGAGGTGAAGCCACAGTGTTCTGCTGAGGGACACAATGACCCTATCTCCCTTAGGGTGTTTTCATATTAGGTACGATTGATTCGTACCGTTCCCGAGTACGAGACAGCAGCATTTAGGGTAAAAGTGAAAGATGATACAGTTTGAGATATTGGAGGTGATGGGTGTGAGGTATGTGAAGTGTGCAAAAACTGCCAGGGGCAGCAAAACAAAATGCACCTGTGCCTTTTGTGCCTCTCAGTTCAGAGGCTTGTCACAGTTGGGAGTGGTTGTTTCACTAAAGAATTACTAAATGATATCACAGGACAAATCCTTTGTAACTCCTCACCCATCTGTTGAAGAGTAGACTCGAATATGGTGCACTACGGCCGAAAAAAGGATTTGAGAGCTTGAATTTATGTTTGAATTTAAAATAGAATACAATGATTACTTTTGCGATCAGTGTTCCCATATATGTCAGTTATATCATAGAAAATGTTGTCTTTTCCTGTCATACTCCTTTCTACCTCCAGAAGCAGCTTGACAGTATGTGAAATGTTGACGTCATTGTACGACTGACGGCAGCTCAATGAATGAAACCGGTTTGCTGATGAACTCTCACACAGCTGTGCTGAGCTGGTCGACCAGGCTACTGAAGGGCTACTGAACATAATGAGATTTCCTTGTGTTTTTGATGTTGCAGCACATATTGATGAGCCCAAATCCCCTGCAGATTCTCCAGATGGCCAGTCTACCCTTAAGCTGCGTAAAGTGGCACGAGAGCGGACTGGGAACATGGCTCTCGGGAGCACAACACAGCTGCCAACACTTCAGACAATCAATCTCCAACTTGACTCAGCTGGAAGTTGATTCTGTAAAGTTAGCACTGAAAACACAAAGCTGCAGCCAAACACTGAGTTTCAGCCCTGCAGGTGTAGTGACTGCAGCAGTGGGCGACAAGAGTAAACATGTGAGTTGGTAGATTACCAGGTCTGCCAGCCAGGAAGGAGACAATCTGATTATGCATCAGCTAATTGCACATGACCACAAATGGTTGGCCTGTGGGGAAAAATAGTAAATACCATGTGATCTATTTGAGGGGTGCTGCTGTATCTTGATCAATTTGCCTGTGTCAGGTTTAAAAGACACCACAGCTGTCAGATCAATTCATTCATCACATTGCAGCCTGAACACAACTGTATTGTTTGTTCTTCCCACTTCTTTTTGTAGGCCTGCCTTGTTACAACTGTCAAGACCTTTTTGGCCACATTAATCTTGAAAAAGTTGAAAAATGTTAATCTCAATGAGACTTTTACCTGGTTAAATAAAGGACAATGTTAACGCGATAATGTGTTCACGCAAATTCCTTTTAACGCCACTAATTTCTTTAATGCATTAATGCAACTTGTGATTTTTAGATTGTATCAGACTAGAGTGGACTTAAAGCTAGAGTGAAGATACTGGCATCATATGAAACTGGAAAACCTAAGGAATCAATTAGTACCAACCATGTCATACTAGCTTGTCACCAAAGAGGCTTAATAATGCTCCAAACTTACACTAAATTTTGGCGAGGAAAAACTGGCATGGCTATTTTCAAAGGGGTCCCTTGACCTCTGACCCCCAGATATGTATATTAGGGCTGTCAATCGATTAAAATATTTAATCATGATTAATCATGATTGTCCATAGTTAATCGCGATTAATCACAAATTAATCACACATCTTTTTAATCTGTTCAAAATGTATGTTTAAGGCAGATTTGTCAAGTACTTAATACTCTTATCAACATGTGAGGGGGCAAATACGCTGCTTTATGCAAATGTATGTATATATTTATTATTGGAAATCAATTAACACAGAAACCCCCACAGGTACTGTGAGGGTTTCTGTGTTAATTGATTAGCATATTATTAGCATAAAAAATATGCTCTAATCATAATATGACTTGCCCCAAACTGCATGTGATTATCATAAAGTGGGCATGTCTGTAAAGGGGAGACTCGTGGGTACCCATAGAACCCATTTTCATTCACATCTTGAGGTCAGCGGTCAAGGGACCCCTTTGAAAATGGCCATGCCAGTTTTTCCTCACCAAAATTTTGCTTATCTTTAGAGCATTATTTAGCCTCCTTTGCAAGCTATTATGACATGGTTGGTATCAATTGATTCCTTAGATTTTGTATTTTATATGAGACCGGTATCATCACTCTAGCTTTAAAACTAAGCCTGCTACAGCCTAAAAATAGCTAATGATTGTGAGTAGAGTCTCTAATATTCTACTATATTATTATAATAAATTATTCATTAATTATTATTAGAACTATGACAATTTACTTATTTTAATGTTGACTATATCAATTAATGCTATTTGGGATATTATTCAGAAAAATCTTAAATGAGCCTACCATCTGGGAAAATGCTTTTGTTAATTGTGGAAACCTTTAAAGTCCAGACGGACTCATTTTAAGACAACAGGATTTTGTCTGGTATTGAAATGCTACATTGGATATCTTGACCATATATTTTATGTTTGTACTAGTTTACAATAATCTGTACATTTGTCAAAGATTATTTAGTTTGGTTTGGAATTTTTACCTTTTTTATTTATATCAACATGTAATATTATGAGTATTATATATAATATTTGTATACTTACAAAATTATTCAAAATAACAATAATAATAATGATAATAATGAGACACAGTTCAAAGTTACCCTTGTAACACAAATGGAAATTAGAACATATTAAATCATGATTTGTACAATATTTGTTTTTATTTTGTTAAATTTCTGAATTATGTATGAAAGATATAAGATAAGATATTGTTTATAATACAAAGAAATATTTAGAAACTGTATTCAATGTGACAAACTAAATACTTTTAACTGTTTAGAATTCGTTGTTGGCTCTGCTCAGAAATCCAGATAGTAGAGGTGGTGGCAGCCTCCGGTGAGTGTGAGGAGCTTCCCAAACCCTCCAGCGCAGAAGAAGAAGAAGATAGTAACAACGTCCTCTGTGCTGGTCGGGTGGGGGCCGGTCCTCCTCCTCCTCGGGCGGAGAGGCAGAGCTTGGCGTCTGGAAGCGAGTAGGGTGCTGAGAGTGGTTCTGCTGTGGTGCTGGGTCTTCCTGGGATGATTGGCTGGTTGACGTCCACTCTCAGCTGCCAAAAACACAGAGGAGTTCTGCCCTGTGAGACGGAAAAACAAGTCAGGAATAATGTTAGTCACAACCATACAACTTTTGAAATGATATTCAAGAAGGTCCCTGTAATAAATATAATCCACCAAAGTTAATTTATCACCACTTTATGTCACTACTGGTACTTTTGTAGTCTTAGTAAGGGGACTACTTACTTAGCCGACTAAAAGAAACGCTCTCATGCTTGTCCTCTGGTCATTCGTCCTTCTCATCTGGTCCTGTGGTCATCTGCCCTTCTCATCTGGTCCTGTGGTCATCTGCCCTTTTCATCTGGTCCTGCATAAACACATCTTCTTGCAACAGAGTAAAATAAACACTCTTTGAATTTCCGGTAAGTGAGATTAAGACTTTAAGCAGTTGATGCTGTCATTAAGTATTGACTTACCTTTGTCTGGTATGGCCACCTACACCTCATAAAGAAAAATACACAGCAATATAATGATTAATAATCCCTAGTATAAGTATTAAATGAGTGGAATTAAAATGTGCAGAACTTTTTTGTTAATGTTGTCATTAACCGTTAACTTACCTCTGGTATAGGCATCTGGAGCTGAGTTTAAAAAAAAACAAAGAACAACAAGTGCCCTTGGCGAGACTTTGAACCTCACATTTCTCCCAATGGTGAGGCCGGTGCCTTGCATGGTAGCTTGCCGCCATTAGTGTGTGAGTGGGTTAGTGGTGCAGCAAGCCCACGGTTTGGTTTGTATTGTGGTTTTTGGGTCATGGTTTTGGTTCGGTTTGACGTCATTGAGCGGTTTGTTTTTTTACGTTTCGTTTTTTTACGGTTCGTTTTTTTACAGTTTGGCTTTGCATCCCTAGATTTTGTGGAGGAGGAGAGGCACATGGAGGAAAGTGCTACATACCTGCAATCAAGGTGTCTTATACATTACTAATAAAGAGAACTATTATTCAAAAGTGAAAAACAACCTGGTGCAACAAAATCATCGCCAACCCCACCAGACGCGTGAGAAGGCTACCTGGCTCTTTGCCAGGCCTCAAGATATGTACAAAGAGGCCCTGGTGCAAGACGCTACCTAGGGCTGTGTTAGCCTCGCCAGACGCAAAGGCTACCTGAGGATTTATCTACCCCGCCAGACGCAAAGGTTTTCAATCCTGCAGCAAACTGGGCTGACTCCTAATCAGAGTCGCTGTCATCCACCCATCTGTAAAAAGAAGGATCTCTCCAGCAGGTTGTGGAGAAGACGAGGCCTGAAGCGGAAGGTGCAGAATTCCAGTAGTCCTCTTCGCTGCTCTTCTTTGAGGAGGAGCAGAGGCCTGAAGTGGAAGGTGCAGAGTTCCAGTAGTCCTCTTCGCTGCTCTTCTTTGAGGAGAAGACGAGGACTGAAGTGGAGGGTGTTGAATCCTCACTGCTGTCCTCGCAATCCCTCCTCTGCCTCTTTGAACTTACCAGCTCGGTGTGGCTCTCTTCCCTGCTCCTCTTTTTGCAGAAGTCGAGGCCTGAGGTCAAAGGTGCTTGGTTCCTCCTGTGCCTCTTCCTACTCACCTGCTCGGTGTGGCTCTCGTCCCTGCTCCTCTTCGTGGAGAAGCGGAGGCCTGGGGTGGAAGGAGCAGACTCTTGATGCTGAGCAGGTATCAGCTGCTGATCAACACCAAAAGGAGCGGAGGAAGGAACGGAGGAAGGAACGGAGGAGGAAGGAGCGGAGGAAGGAGCGGAGGAAGGAACGGAGGAAGGAACGGAGGAAGGAGCGGAGGAAGGAACGGAGGAAGGAGCGGAGGAAGGAGCGGAGGAAGGAACGGAGGAAGGAACGGAGGAAGGAGTGGAGGAAGGAACGGAGGAAGGAGCGGAGGAAGGAACGGAGGAAGGAGTTCCAGCGGGAACAGGAGGACTGTCCTCTTCATCCTCAAAATCGGAGTCATATCCAGAATCTTCATCTTTTCCAGAGAAGAGCTGGGGAATGAACTCACCTTGCACTCGATCTACGTGACCAGCCTCATACTCACCTGCCTCTTCCTCATCAGAAGAGGTGTTGACTGGGAGGTTGTCACCTTCACCGTGGTCGAGGCCATCTCCTGCAGGACGTCCGATGGGAGCGTGTACACCACCTGAGGGGGAAAAAGTTAAAGCACCTAAAAATGTGACTTCAATTTACAAAGGATTTCTCATAGCATTAAATTGGCAACAAACTACATTATAGCCATATGCTAACTACGACTGCATGCACTCCCTCTATCACAAAACCACCAACACTAGAGGCTACCCTTTTCAAAGTTATATCACATATTGTTATTTTGAACAGATGAGGACATGAGAATCAATTTCTGCTGCATTCATGCCAGACTTAATCATAAAAATGATTGACTCTTATTAGAAAAAAATAACCTCAGTTAATGTGTTGACCTTGGAAAAAAAAAATGTAATTATACTCTATTACAAGCATATTCAAATGTGGTTGAGAGATTAAAAATCAAAATTTTCTGTCTGGAAACTAAACGTGATTTAAAATATAAACCTCTGTATATAATAATAATAATAATAATAATAATAATAATATGTCCTAAACAGTTTAGAGTTGACAACAAAAAAGCTTGTAATGATAAGATGCACATAAACAAGCTTCATAATTGTTGGACGAGGAGAGGAGGAGCTCGTTACGCGCTTTTACGCACGGCTCTCTCCACTTTTCTATGAATCTGAATTCAGATTCAACACTCAGAGACGTCTTTTGAGACGGAAATGCAAACACAGGAGCAATATGAGAAAATGAGGAGAGAGCTACACAAGCGATCACGGTGGAGAAAGCAACTACCAGACACAGAGCTCGGAAAAAAATGGGATCAATCATAAAAACACTGGTGTATTTTGAGGGATATCTGAAAACGAGTTAATTCAATATGATAAACTTTGAAACTAAAAGGACTATAGATGTTTCCGCATCAATAAGTTCAATCACAACAAACGAGCTCACAGGGTTCCATTCACGCAGGAGAACGTGCCCTGGTTTGATAACACCTGTGCGTCATGACGCACTGACGTCAGCTCTCCAGTAGTTCCACCGTCTCCATGGTGCACAAATAAAACATATTTTTGGCATTTTATGAAATTTTATGAAATTTGTAAAAAATGTCGATGTAAATGTTTTTTACATTTGATGCCCTCAAACCAAAATAACAGTGTTTTCAAACCACTACACTCATTATTAATACATTCCACATAATTCCCGGGAAACTTAACACATCATCTGTCCATCAAATCATCATTTTTACAAAGAGAAATCGTCAATAAGCGTTTGTTTTCACCAAATCTGTGCTTTTCCAACAGGCCTAAGATCTGTCCACATTTCAATTAAAACAGTTACACTGATTTCTATACTGAAAACGCTTTTAAGGGTTGAATCAATGAATCACACAGGAGTAATAAACAATAAAATAAATCTAAAAGTTGTCTTACCTGGCCAGTTAATGTCCAGGTTGGCTCCCATCAGCAGCAGCAGCAGCAGGTCCTCCTCTCCGACCAGTGGACGACTGAAGGACATTTTCAAGCTCTCAGGTAGTTGAGTGATGTCCAGTAAAGTTATTTCCAACAAGATCCAGTAGTTTTCCAGCAGATTTTTCTCTCCAGCAGATTAAAACTCCAAGAGTTTGTTTTCCACAGGTTGCAATGCAAAAGGTTTTCAACTCGTGTTCAAGTCCAAGTGCAAAGGGAGGAATCAGAAGATGTGCAGCCTTTATATAGCCTCGGTTGGGTCATCCTTCTGTTACCATGACATCTACTGACGCACGTGCGTGCATGCGTGCGTGCGTGTGATTAGAGTAAGAGAGTAATTTAAAAAAAAAAATTTTTCTCTCTCCTATATGTCAAATATATTTTCATCTTATTTATACTTGTATTTTTTCCTTTCATTACAGTACTGTATGTAATGCAAACCATCCATTTTCATACATTCTTAGTAATTAATTATTGTAAATTTGACAGTTTTGCTGGTAGCCATCAGGCTCCACAATCAAGGCTGACCCCCACATGAAAACTGCACTATCTGGACTATCTAGACTATCTGCATCTATCTGCAGTACCTGCAACCACCTCTCCTAACCACTGGTGCACTTTAAACTTCAAACTGACTTTACACTTCATCCCATATACCATTTTATAGACTGCACATATTACATCTATTTATTGAACACTACATTTTTTTATTGACAGACGGTACACACTATGTTCATTCACTATGTTCATTCACTATGTTCATTCACTATGTATATTCTGTATTTCTATTTATTGTTTTATAATCTTTTTGTACACCTGTACCTCTGTATCTGCGCTTTGCTGCTTTGACATCTGAATTTCCCCCCTGGGATTAATAAAGGTTCATCTTATCTTATCTTATCTTATCTTAAACCTTATACAACCTTTTTTGGTAATACTCGTGCAATAAGAACAAATCTGAATTTGAAATTGAAAACTAAATTTAGAAGTGAGAGAGAGAGAGTGCAGGTCAGACTGAGGCAGAAACAGATTGTAGTATATGTGACTGAACATATACAGTACTATGAGTACTACTACGGCCTGTGCTGAGCTGAGCTTATACTGCATTTAATACCACAAGAGGTTGGTTGTTCTCAAGTTGACTTGGTCCTGTAAAAGACCCGCCATTCTCCTCATCAATGTCCACGTACAAAGATAAAGAAACACAATATGGTGTCAGAAGTAACGGGCCCGGATGTTTAATCACCCGAGAGGACGAGCGATTGAAGCAAAAAAATTGATCGAAGCAAAGAGGCGAAACTCTGGTGTTATTTTTGACAACAGTCGCTACCGCCATTTTGAAAATATTTATTATATTTATAATATTTATCGTTCATCACAGGCCATTTCACTAGAATATTACAATGGAATAGAAATAATTTAGTTTTTTACTTATGTATGGCACTTTTTAGTTGGACATTTTTACTGGCGTAGTCGATTTCAGTCCAAAATGGTGGAAGCGTATGGCGCTGATGTTGCAATGGAACGATCAATTGACTTTCACTTCTTGGCTATATATACATTCCCCGATGATAACGTCCACGACGAGTGAGCGGGAAGTTATGCTAGCTGGAAGCTAAGCTACGAGAGGAAATTAAATGGAACCGTTTAAGACACAACATAATACACTAATAAAAAAGTATGAAAAGGTAAATCAGTCAATCAGCAGTGATGCTGGATGTGTGAATGTGTGGTTTCACCAAACAAAAGAAAGGGTGTGGTGTAACAGGGAATCATTTTAGTTCCCTTAACACGCTGCTCTGCGCGACTGAAACATTATCTTGAATTGAATCTTACAATAAGTTGCTTTAATGAACTAATATCAACATAAACACTAATATTGTCTGTAACCTTGGCAGGATTTTTTTGAAAGTTGTTTTTTTCCTATTAAATGGTTTTATTTGGGGAGAAATTCCTTATTTTAATATATAGTGTAGATTACACATAGTATGTATACAGTAGTATGTTTCAAATGTATTGTTTATGGTGCAAATTAATGATGCATACATTTCACAAGATATAATTTCAATGCTGAAGGAGTGCACATTGATATGATTTAAATGCATCCTGTCCAGTGCTGCCTATGGCCAGTTAAAACTTCAACACAAGGGGGAGACGGTGTGTATATTTTCAGGAGGAAACCTCTTGGCTCCTGCAATGAAGCATCATCATCAATCTATAGGCTTGGTGTCTTGTTTAATTTCTACCTCATTCAGACAGAAGCAGTTTGGTGAAAAAGGGATTTTGGAGCTCCCTATAACTAGTTTAACAGAGGAGTTTAAGGTGCAAAAGCAAGGCTGGAGATGATGCTGTGAGAGTAAAGGGATATAGCAGTACAGCGCCAACTGAGTAGGGAGGAAGTGGAACCTAAAGGGAGGCAGTTTCACAGGCTCCGGCAGCACTTACACATAGGGGAAATTGTAGGGAGGTACAGCATTGGAGGAGATTCAGAGGCAAGAAGAGGCCGCAAGATGTGCAAGAGCAGTCTCTCAGGCAAAGCAGGGATGAGTTGAAAGTTAAAAAGTTGAAAGTGTAGAAAAGGGTAATACACCTGGAGACATGCTGAGGTGTCTTGCAGCATGCCATTGAGAGTGAGCTCTTCGTAGTTAGCTCACTGGATGCAAAAAGGAAACAAGATGGGATTTTGTTTGTTCGTGAGTGTGACATGATGTAGGGTGGCTAAAGACAGGGAGGGACTGGAAAATGAGTGAAGATTATTAGCTCATAGTCCCTCAGGAGACTGCTACCACTGTGGTCAGAAACAGTGTGTGTGGTGTATTTTGTGACAATACCATAGGAGGATGCAATATAAATGGCCTAAAGGAAAAAGCTTTGATGCAGTATAAAGAGTTTGGATCAGAGGAGCGTGGCCCAGTGGAGGGTGGCTGTAGGGGTTTTGTTGGCAGATCAGTAATTTCCCTGTTAACTGAACTGGGTATGAGAGGGGCGGAGCCAAAAGCAGGAAGTGAACAACATGGTCGACACTGTTGGCTGTGGGTTAGAAGACAGGTGAGTGACTGACTGGGGCAAGACAGGTAAGTCCAGAACTTATCATGTTAACTTGCAATGCTATAGACAGAGGTGTTGGGTGTGTTGCTTGACTGGATGAGGCAGCTGAAGAGTCTTGCCTGGTTCGTTTGGTGGATTGAGCAGCATGCTGCTGATGGCTAGATGGCTGCATGCTAGATAGCCTGATGCTTTGTTGATTGCCAAGGTGAGGTATAGCTGTAGGAGATTGTTTGGTTGGCATGCTAGTTGGCATGGTGCTGTTAGTCTAACAGGTTGTTTGGTTCAATTGGTGGCTCAATGGGCATGCTAGTATATTGTGGACCCAAGTGAACCTGCTGCTGCAGAGGATTGTGTTGAGTGTGTGGCTGCTAGTTACACCAGTTATTGAGAGGGTGCACACCTGATGACCTTGTAGACCTGCCTACAGTCTTCATTTTGACACCATGTTCCTTTAATTGATAAGACAGATCAAGGGACATCATTCAAGGTAATTCAGTACCGGGCTTCCATGGGAATGCTCATCCAAGTTTTGTCACATTCACCTGTGCATTGATACATAAAAGAGATTAAAGAGGACCCATTATGCTTATTTTCATGTGCATACTTGCATTTTGAGTTTCTACTACAACATGTTTACATGCTTTAATGTTCAAATATATGATATATAATGTTTTCTCATACCGGCTGTGCTGCAGCACCTCCTTTCACCCTCTGTCTGAAAAGCCCAGTCTGCTCTGATTGGTCAGCTGGCCCACTCTGTTTTGATTGGTCAACCAAACCAAACTCTTCGAACTCCGCTCCAGCTCCGCTCTAACTAGCTTTGTTTGAGGGCGTGCCAAACTAGCCGCTAGGCAAGTATTATGCAAATGTGTTACTTGGTGTCCCCATGTCAAAAAGTAGTATACTTCAGTGTATTAGAAATGTGATTTAAGTATACAGAAGTTATTACAAGTATACTTTTAGTGCTTAATTTAAAGTATATTTAACATGTACATTTGAAAAGTGTACTTCAAAATAGATGTCATTAAGCTCAACTTCAATGTACTAAAAATATGTATTCTAATCCTGTAATACTTAAAGTGGTATTCCAGTGTACTTATAAAAAAGGAAATACTAAATTGTTAGTGCTAATTTAGTGTATTTATAGAAAGTATAATTATTTTCAAGTCCCTTATTATACACTATTATTATGCTTTTTTAAAGTGCATTTTTATGTCACTTCATTAGAAATGTATTTAAGTTCACTTACAAAAAGCCCACTTTAATATAAGTTTATTTCAAGCTGTATTTCAGTGTACTATTTAAAAGTATGTTAAAATGCAAATGCTTATAGTGGTAATTTAGTGTACTTTTGAAAAGTACAATTATTGTCAAGTCCCTTACAATACACTATACAGTAAGCATGCTTTATTAAAGTGTATTTTAATATAATTTAATTAGAAGTGTATTAAAGTATGCTTACAAAAAGTGCACATTAATATAAATTTATTTTAAGCGGTATTTCAAAGTACTTTTAAAAAGTATATTAAATTGCAAAAACATCACCACGTTATGGAATAAAACGCTGGACTTCTATCAAGGTGTTTCAGGCAGTTCAGGAGCAGTGTTTCTGTGGGGGAGAGTAACTCCCTTTGGCGTGGACTTTGGGCTTTGTAACTTTGCAAACTTTTAACATTCACAAAAACTATATAATACACCAAAGGAAAGGGAAATAGCAAAAAAACATAATAGGTCCTCTTTAATATAAGATTACAAAGTAAAGCATTTAGACCAAAGTACTCCTATCTCTTTCTCTGTGGGCCAATATCATTGCATCTGTGTAGAACTTGTACACAGCAGCAGGGATATTAAAGAGTCACTAATGACCTTTTATAGGACCTGTAAATAGAAAACCTAGCCAGAAAACCCCATGCATATTAATGTTAATCATTGTTGCATTAGCTTAGTTTCACAGGCAGCGGCATGACCTTTTCTTTTCATCCTAAAAAGAATGAATGCCTACGGCGCTGCATTGTAATCACAAGGATCATTTAATTTATGTTCAATTATGAAGCCAATTAATCTCAATAACATCCAAGACAATGTGTCGTCATTTATCTTCATAGTTGAAAAGCACACAGAAGATGGTGCAGGAGCATATTTTGTAAGGATAGGTCGTTGTGTTCCTATTAATAGTGCATCGTTATTATTCTGCCCTCCCGGTGTGTCAAACCACCCCACAGCCACGCCATCACCTTTTCACTCACATCCACCAGCCTGCTGAATGTGTGTACTGCACCTTTACATTTCTACAGTCCATGGCGTCTTTCAGTCTCCTTCTTTTTGCCGTCTGTAACCTTTTCAATCCTCAGGAGAGTGATTCATGATCCCTAACAGTCACTTGTCTTGTCTTTGCCAAAGCGTTGTTTGGATTATATAATTGCTAACAAGCATTACAACGCACTCAAGAGGCTGACGGACAGATGAGTGTCCAAAATATTTTTTTTCTGTGAGGCGTAAATAGTTCCAAAACTATTTTCAAGGAGCAGAAAGGGTAACTGTGTAAAGATGGATGAGTACATTAAAGATAATTTGGATTACACACTGATTTCATAGATAATACACCCCCATCACTTCAGTGCCGTACATTTATGCAATTATGTTTTGTGAGTATTCTTTTGACTATTAGACACTACTATAAGAACAATATTATGGACTACATTTTCATGCAAATTACTGATTTGTTACTCTTTACCAAAGAAGTAAGGTAACTTCTTCTGTATATTAGCACACAGTTATTGTACAGTATATGAATATATTGGGTCAACGCCATCGGTGCTTTGTCTTATCAGAAATATAATCATAATAATGTCTATGAAATCACCCACAAATATAACACTGTGCTTTGAATTAGAGCTGCGTTTAGTGTATTTATTCATCATGAAGAAAAACGCATTAAAAAGTTGCAGTAGTCTTTATTTCACTCCTTTTATCCACCACGTCCAAAGTGAAACACACCTGCTGTGTCTGGTAACAGTAACACTGATTGAAACTAGCAGCCCTCCATTTACTGTGATGAAACCATTATTGGAGTGGGTGGAAATTAAGCAGTTTAAGCTCAAAGGAATTACCACCTCCGTCATACAGCTGTGGCTGATCGGAAATAAGCACACGAACACGTCATAATGTCCTTATACCCACTCATTCAAAGAAAATGGACGCTTTATTTTTGACATTTTGTTAGTCCAATGTGCCTTATGAGCTATTAATGGTCTATCAAGTGACTTTAATTCAACCTTCAAACCAGTTTGGCAATAACAAATATTACAGTTAGACTCTGTGGCAAAGGACTGGGTATCAGTACTCAATACCTTTTTATGGTACCAACCGAAATACCGACCCAGTACCAAGTAATGAAACTTCTCCAGTCAAACGATACCTGTGTTTGATCCTTTTGGTGCCCAGATCTAGAAAAAAAGCTGTTTGTATGTTTTTTCTTGCAGCCAATCACCGCAAGCGTTCTTCGATTTAATGCGATGTGTGATTGGCCCGCTACCACAGCAACTACAACCCATACAGTCTGTGGTGCGGTGAAGTCGAGCTCAGTGTATTTGCCGTGCCGAGATGCCTCCAAAACGTCCTTGCAACGCAGGAAAAACGTAGGCCGGAGCAGATTCTTAGTTATGCATTATTTTGATAAATTGACAACATATTTGAAATCGAAATGGTTAGTTCTTCTCCTAAAAAAGTTTTGAAACTTAAAGTGACAGTATATTTTTGGCATCATTGGGCAAAAATTCCATAATAACCTTTCATCATATTGTAATTCAAATGTTCTGAGAGATAACTAGACTTCTGCACCTCCTCATGGCTCTGTTTTCAGGCTTTAGAAAATCTAGCCCGTGACGGGAGACTTTGACAAATCACAGGTCATTTCATTGAGAGAGCGTTCCTATTGGCTGTGCTCCAGTCATGTGACTGGAACTTGGCGTTCCTTCACCAGATTTCCCAATGACGGCGGCGTCACAAACTTTCACTACAAGATGATTCTAAAACATTTGAGGCGAGAAATAGGCATTAACGTAACTGAATATTGATTCATATGTGATCAGCGCTGCCTAGTTTGATCGGAATCTGCGAGTGATTGACAGACGGCTCTCATAGACGGCAGCTGGACGGCAGACCTCAGATCAGCTCTTACTGCTTGTTTTCCTCCGGTATGTGAAATCTTGCAGATGCCGTTAGGAGCACCGGAGGACACAGAGGCACATGATTTTTTTCAGGTTACCTGTTTCATGTACTACTGTCACAATATAGTGACCGTTTTATAAAAATAACTTTTTTTTAATCATATTTTCTCCAATCTTGCCTACTTCAACTTTAATTTCGGGACATAATAACAGGAGTACCAAAATGATACTCTAAGTTGTGGGTTTGTCAGGTTCAACACAAACTTTAGAATGAATACCCGGGACTCCCTGTATTGAGGAGTGGATCATCCTGATGAAACAAAGTAAACTTCCACAGTAGTTTGGTTTGTTCACTTGAAATTAAAACAATTGCTGGCACTCTGAGCACTCTGAGTGATTTCCTTCCTCGTCACAGCACACATTGAGCCAGTTTGTGATGCCACGCATTGCAGCTCTGATTCTCCTGGGTGGAAAACTGTGAGCATCATATCAGGGAACCAGATATGACTGGTACGTGTTACTACATGTTTTCTTTAGTGTATAATCACCTGGAGCTAAGATTCGTTGTCTTTTAGTAACCTTAGAATGAGCTGTTTATATCCACATACGGAGCGGGTCCTCTTCACGGAGGTAGCCGCCATGTTTCTGCAGTAGCCCAGAACAGATAAACCAAACACTGGCTCTAGATAGAGCCATTCACGTTTTCGCAACGGACACCGTTCTCCTACATGCTTGGCACTCAGGAGAAGTTTCAGTTGGTTGCAATCTGCAACCTCACTGCTAAATGCAACCACATCCTACACACTGCACCTTTAATACTATTGTTAGTCATTCATTAATGTTTGTGTTCAACCCACAACGGTTATAATTTTGGTACTCCTGTTATTAAGTTATTAAGTTTTGAGACTCTTTTAGGAGAGGAACTAACCATTTAGATTTCAAACATGTTGATTTATCAAAAATAATGCATACAAATCATAAACACAACAACTTTAAAGTAATTAAGTATTTAAAATGACAGCTTAATTATTTTTCAGACTTCATTATTTTTGCTGACTTGTCAGTTGTGTTTGTTAAAATATCCTTTAAAAGAATCAGAAAAATGCCAAGTCTAAAATTACTATAGAGACAGAGTTGATAAAATAATAATAATAATAATAATAATAATAATAATAATAATAAACTATATTGTATACTTCTTTTAAATTAATCAACAAAAGTCTCCTCCTCCAAAAAGAGGAAAAGGGAGACATGGGAGAGCATGTTAACAGGAAACACCAGAGGAGTAACACATACATGAGACACATTAGAATAAACAACCTGTATTAGTCGTGCCAAAAGAATCCTGACCTCTGCCTTTATAAAGTCTATATAAAGACTGCTTTCTCATTTATAAAATGCAAGATACTCATCCCTTATGATCCACTGTTGTCCACAAGAATTTAATTGGACAGATTCTGTAAAAAGTTTTATGTAAACTAAGCTGATTTTGCATGATTATAAATATTTCTATTATAACATGTGGTGGTCCATTACTTTGGATCACATCTATCACATGATGGTCTGGGAGCTACAAACCTGCGAGACATTCTTGATCATAAAAAATTAAACTTCCAAGAGTTTAGAGAGTTGAGATCAAGAGGAACTGAATGAATATTTGATTATTAGATGAGTTGTGCTGCTGTTGGAGCACTGGAGCATTCAGTTAATTATCAGTCTGCTGATGTCAGCAAGGCTTTAGTCTGAACTTTGTCAAAGTATCAGATTCTAGTTTGGTGCTGGCTCCATGTGACCTTGATTGTAACCTTGTTCTAGTGTTGATATTACATCCTACAGAAAGTGCTGATTAGATGAGAGGGCAAAATGTTTTTGATGATTCAGATGAGGGAGCTCTTTCTTCACCTTGCTGTGCCCAAGCTGCCATGTGGTTAATTATTCACCCCGCTGATTAATCTTTCAGTACTACCAAACTGCACCAGGGGACGAGGTTAATAGGGATGCAAGGTGTGATCAGAGACACAGTAAGAGTCAGCGGGAAAATAAAACTGTCCCATGTGACTGCAAAAAGTACAGTACAGGGTGTATATGTCAGCTTTGTTTGTATTTTTTACTTTAAAGGTGCTTTATTAACATGAAAACAACAATGAACAACACATAATTAAATTTTAATAAGTATTTTTTACTATATATCTGTCAAAGAACATATTATATGCTCCCTTTTTGAAATGGCAAGTTAATACATTTGGTTGCATCTTTTCTCCTAGAATATGTTGGTCTTTCATTTGGTTTTCAAAAGGTTTGCAAAATTAGTTCATACAATTTTGACTGTATATGATTGGTTTCTCTTGTTTATTTTATCAAAGATGTTGTCGTTTGTAGTTTGGGGTCCCATGAGAGTTAGATTTTAATTAGGGCTTAAAATATTTAATCGCAAATTAATCGCACATTCTTCATCTGTTCAAAATGTACCTTAAAGGGAGATTTATCAAGTATTTAATACTCTTATCAACATGGAAGTGGACAAATATGCTTGTTTTATGCAAATGCATGTATATGTTTATTATTGGAAATCAATTAACAACCCAAATCAACGACAAATATTGTCCACAAACCCTCACAGGTACTGTATTTAGCATAAAAATATGCTCAAATCATAACATGGCAAACTCAAACCCAACAGGTAACAACAGCTGTCAGTGTGTCAGTGTGCTGACTTGACTATGACTTGCCTGTAAAGGTGAGACTCGTGGGTACCCATACAACCCATTTTCATTCACATATCTTGAGGTCAGAGGTCAAGGGACCCCCATTGAAAATGGCCATGCCAGTTTTCCCTTGCCAAAATTTAGCATAAGTTTGGAGTGTTATTTAGCCTCCTTCGCAACAAGCTAGTATGACATGGTTGGTACCAATGGGTTCCTTAAGTTTTCTAGTATCTCTCTAGCTTTAAAACTAAGCCCGCTACAACCTCCAGAGGATCGATATCACAAGTTGTGCTAATGCGTTATTATCATATTTAACTTTGACAGCCCTAATTTTAATATTGTATATATGGAAAAAACATTCTATTAAATATAATATATAAAACTCAGCTCAAGGTCCACTCACTCACTTATCTTGAAGCATTTGATTTTGTCATACGGTCTTTAAAACTCCAAAATAGAGGTGGACCCTCTTGAGTTGAGATTGTTTTTGTCAAAATGTTCTTCGCATATCAACCGTGTACCAAAATATTACAGAATATTCCCAATAATTGTGCTGTTTGTGAACGTAGAGCATCAGCTGTGACCATTGCAGCACTTGCCATGAACGTTAGTTTGGCCATCTGACCCTGCTGAGAGTTGGAGCGGGCGATGTCGGGGTCGATTGTGGGTCTAAATGCAAAAATAGAACATGACGTGCCCCCAAAATACAAAAAAACAATAAAAAAAAACATGCAACTTTGTTTTTGGTCAGATTTTTTAAGCAATGAATTCCCAGTGTATTCTCTTTTTAAATATTTCTCTTTTTTTCTGCTGTAATTACGTTGTTGGTAAATAGGTGTTTACTGTATTTTGTTTATTCCTGTATTTTAACTCTCTCCGTCTCTGCGGACATTAAATGGGCCACATTGCACCCTGAGGCTTGTATGTCCCTTGCTGCAGTCCAATGTCTACAGAAGGGGAGAGCGAGAGAGGGAGGGGCAAATAAAGAGAGAGTGCTAGAGATTTAAAAGCTTTTTTATATATAGATATATAGATTCACACATCTTATAAGAATGAAATATTCCAAAGTTGAGATCAAAACAGAATTTCTATTGATCATCATAAAAAAGGAGGATGTGGATGGTATGATGAGTAACTGACAGGGTTACACCTGATAATGACTGAATGGCTCAGCAGCAGCAGCAGCAGCAGAGGATAAAAAGGCAGCAGAGGAGTTAAAGCAAGCCGATGTAGAAGAGGGTGGGGGGGGGAGCGATGGAGTGAAGATACTTCGCCTCTCCCTGGAGCAGAGGAGACAGAGACACAGATGTCAGAGAACAAAAATTCCCCAGAGAGAGGAGGGCAGAAATCTGTTCATGTCTCAGCTTTGCACTGTGAAGCACAGTTCGTGAGAGCTGGAGTGTCTAATTGGCTCCATGTATTGACATCATTACACAGTTTTGCCCTGCGTCCCTGGACAGCTGTTGGGAGAATTATGACCCAAGGTGTGCAGATGGGATGAGACTGAAACGCTGTCACGCTTTTATTTTCAGTGTTGTTGTTTTTTCCTTTTGAAGTTTGCTGTTACTATTTTGAGAAACGTCTATATCTATATGTGTATATGTAGGTATATGTGTATACTGCATATGTACAGTATATGTATATACTGTATGCATATGTGTATACTGTATATGTATGTGTGTATATATATATATATATATACAGTATACTGTGTATACATATACAGTATGTGTATGTATGGTACATATGTGTGTGTATATGTATATGTATGTACTGTATATATATATGTGTGTGTGTGTGTGTGTGTGTGTATATGTACTGTATATATGTATGTGTATATGTACATATGTGTGTATATACTGTATATACTATATATATATTTGTGTATGTATATATATATCTTTTTTATGGCATGGCCATTTTCAAAGGGGTCCCTTGACCTCCCACCTCCAGATATGAGAATGAAAATAGGTTCTATGGGTACCCACGAGTCTCCCCTTTACAGACATGCCCTCTTTATGATAATCACATGCAGTTTGGGGCAAGTCATAGTCAAGTCAGCATACTGACACACTGACAGCTGTTGTTTCCTGTTGGGCTGCAGTTTGCCATGTTATGATTTGAGCATATTTTTATGCTCAATGCAGTACCTGTGAGGGTTTCTGGACAATATTTGTCATTGTTTTGTGTTGTTAATTGATCTCCAACAATAAATATATACATACATTTGCATAAAGCAGCATATTTGCCCACTCCCATGTTGATAAGAGTATTAAATACGTGACAAATCTCCCTTTAAGGTACATTTTGAACAGATAAAAAATGTGTGATTAATCACAATTAACTATAGAAACCATGCAATTAATCACAATTTTATATATATATATATTTATATTAAATATGTATGTATATGTATGTGTATGTATGTATGTATGTATGTATGTATGTATACTGTATATCTATGTACAGTAGGAAGATTGTCTATACTCTATAGCCTAATATAGACTATAGTTCTCTTTTGTATATCACATCCACTTGTTTGTTTCTCCCGATGCTGCTGCCCTAATGAATAAATGATGCCTCAGTGTTAATTGTTTATGTTACTATTCATAGCTCAGAATACCTCCTATAACTGCTGAAGTGTGTTTGTAGTCCTTTTAATCCTTGTTTGCTCTTTAATTTTCACCTTTTGATTCATTTACTTTTATTGTTTTGCATTTGTCATTGGTCTTTAAATTGTATTTAGTTTAAGAAAATGTTAAGTTACACTACAAATCTGTAGGACACAAGGTTATAGGCTACTCTCTGAGTCTGAGATGCTTGAAAAAGACCTCTGTTGTCCACATGGCATGAAGCCACTTGTTGAGTTTGGAGTGAATCTGTCTGTTTGTTTTAACATCATCTATTGATGCTGGTGAAATATTTAAGAGTGTTTGTGCTTTTTTTTTTAAAAAACATGTTCAGTAACAGAGGCTCAAACACAGGGGCTCCCACACACAGTCGGGCTAAAAAATAGAAAGGGGAATATTAAATCAAGTGGCTCATTACGCGCCAAATGATCTGTAGCCTTGTGACGTGGGGGTCTTGATGAACTTTGCGCGTGGACCGCTGCGTGTGACTGTCATCCAAAAGTTGTGAAGCGTCACAACTGACCGCCTGGCTGCCAGATCAGGCTGCACTTCACTTCACATTCATTCACTGCTAAACGCTCGATCAGGTGGCTTCTGCTGCTGCTCCAAATTCATCCCCAAGGACTCTTTACGAGTGGATGTGGATTAGTGGAGAGCGCGGGGGTCCAACTCCAACTGGTTGATGCTCAACACCCTCCACGTGGTGGAGGACTGCCTTCTTTTTCCTTTACTCGACCTCCAGCCTTGCAGCAACAGCATCTCCACTATCCGCCTGTCAAGCACACGATGAGCTCTTCCATCCCCAAAAGCGAGTCCACTACTTCTCTGCTCAGATCTTCAGGGCTCAACCGCAGGTCCGCACACTCGAGCAGCGGTCCACATCTGGATCACCGTAGCAACCGGGCGGTTCAGCATCAGCACCATCATCCCCATCATCCCACCACCGGAGCTGGAGGCAGCGAGGAGTACGTGGGCTGGACGGAGGACTGCGAGACGAGTGCGCGTAGACCTCTCTGCCAGCCGAGACACGCCGACTCTCGAGGCGATCACCGGGTTTTGCAGAAGAGCCACTCACATCAGCACCGGCAGGCGAGCCTCCTCCTGGATGATGAGGATGCGAGACACAGAGCGAGTAGGCATCAGAAAGAGCGCACCAGGTCCAAACACTCCCATCATCATCATCACCATGACTCCTCTGGAGGTGAGCTGCCTCCAGCAGCGCAGCATCAGCACCACCATCACCATCACCACCAGGACAGGAGGAGCTCTCCAACTCCATCTCATCCAAAACAGCCCACAGACGACGCGGCTTTCTTCTTCGAGCCCCGGGAGAGAGTCATCATCACCAGGTCATCATCCTCCAGCCTCAGCTCCGACCCGCCTGCGACCACCAGCAGCACTGCACCTGTCAAGCATCCCGCATCCAGCAGCCGAGGCGCATCATCCAAGAGACTGCAGGGCGCAACCGCGTCTGAGCGAGACTCTAGTCTGCATCCCATAGTGAAGTCAGTCTTTGGGCAGGTAAGGGTGGCAAGGTGGAGAGGAGATTCAAACTTTTGAAACATGTTGTGCAGAGAAGTTTTGTTGAAATAAAAGCAACAAAGAGGCAATTTAAACAGTGGTGCTATTGCTCACTGGCAGCAGCAGCATCATCATGAATCAAGACTCAGAGCATTTAGTGGAAACTGGCACCAAATCTCCATTTAAAGTCAATGTAGAGAATTGTGTCTTAACTTTAGTTTTAAATGGTTTTTTTTAGTCAAGTTATTTTATATACACTGCCTCAATGGGCGTTATGGGTCTGGGTATCATCAAATTCTCAATTTTGATGCAGTTGTTGTTGTCACAACAATTAACTAAATTACATATTATACCAAATAGGCTAGAAATTATTGAAAAGCATCATAAACCACCAAACAGAATAGAGTAAGTTAGTGATTTCAGTTTTTTAAGAGAACTCAGGCTGATTAATCATTAATTTTAGACTATAATGTCTGAAGGTTGGCAAACATGCTGATCAACCATACTTATCTATCATTGACTGGGATTATTGACTTGACTTTTCATCTATAAATGCATCAAAATTGAGAATTTGACTGCTGAATGATGATTATCCGATGATACACAGACCGTTATGGCCACATTAGTTCTTATGTTAGAAGAAAAGGTTTTTTGGAGAGTTTATCCTTATAACATGTGGAACATATGGGAGCAATTCCCCTTCCAGACACAGCTGGCTGTGGGCGAAATTGGAGGCATATATAGGGGGGTGGAAAAACAACTAAAAACAAAAGAGCTTATTTCCCATCAATGAGAGGATAAATACTGAAAGGACAAAATGAATCCAGAGGAGCAGGTGTTTTTAACCTTGGTGTCTTATACTCTCAGTCGACATCATGTGACCATATTTTGAACTAAGTGAAAGTCTGACAGCAGGTGGAGGTTCATGCAGGTGAAGCTGAAGTCATGTGTGACCGGACCTTCAGTCACCTCCCCAGTTGAACAGATTAAAAATGGATGCATGCATTCAGTCCAAATCATGGCTCCTGTATGTATCTGGTATCCATCAGTTTCATGCCTGGGGGGGCTGCAGCCTGTCATGCATCCCAATATGAATACAGCCGCTTTCATGAGCCTGTCACCTGAGCAACGGCAGGGGGATCAACTTTCCCGCTGTGTGGAAAACCTTTCAATGATGAGAGCTTGTCACACACACACACACACACACACACACACACACGGACACAACCATTTATATATTGATGCGCATTGAGGGTCAGCAGCAAGTAAAGGGTGCATCTCTCCTTCCCTGCATCACCTGTTCACTAACACATCAACACTTCTCCTGTGACTCCATAGAGCAGGCTGTCTATTCCCTCCCATCTTTTTTCTCGTTCATTGAAAACCTTCTCTCTGCGTTGATGATAAAAAAAGCTCAAGAGGAGACAATTACCTCCCCGAACGCTAATGTGTTCCAGAAATAACTCCTCTCAATCCAGGCCAGAGCTTCAATCAGTCTTAGGGAGTTCCAGTGAGGCGATGTGATCCATGCAGCGGCGTACTATATATATATATATATATATATATATAAAGTCTCTAGAGCTGCTGACGTGTGTGGAAATGGCAGATGTTTAGTCATTTCCATCAAGAATGATCTTTTATATTTTCCACTTTCTGGAGTTTTTGGGGGAACATTGAGCATTTTTTTATAGTGTTATTATGTTGGTAACTGCAGCTCTGGGTGTTTTTTTTTATTACTCATCAACTCACATTAATTAAAAACATCACATTTAAAAAAGTTGAGCCACACAGCGATGATGAATGTGTGTTTTGTAACTGAATCAACCAAGATTGTTTCCTGTGATGTCACAGTGAAGTTAAGTCATATCAGCTGTCAATAATGGATTTCTGAAAGATGTGTGTGTGAGAATGAAAAGAAAGAAAATGATGGAAGAGACAGGTTTTAGATCTTACCAAGCCTTTTCATTTTAGTGACCACGCAGTCATAATAGCACACCTTTAACGCTCCTCCTATAGATGTGGCAGGGTGAGATATTACACACTACAACATTCTTTCATTTCATATTTTTTCTTACGTAACATCAAGATCTGCATACGAGCTCAACAAAACTCATTGGCTGCCAGTGGAAGAAGCTAAAAATAGCCCATCAAGAGACCTGATTGTGAGAGACTGGAGGAGTGCAGAGTGTTTTTTTTTCTTTGTCTTGGTAAAAAAAATATTCAAATTCTTTGGCTAACATGCTACCAGACAGAGCAAATTTGAGAATAAAAGAGCAGGTTTCCATCATGTGCTGTCTCCAAACTCAACACTTTCATATTCATAAGATGAATCATGATTACAAAAAAAAGGCTTGTGTGTGGGGGTTAGAGTAAGGGCAAATGTTAGCTGCTTGAATGTGTTTTGCAGCTTGGTAGTTACAGATAGGTTGTGGTGTAATGATTCATTAGATAAATCATATTTTTAACATGAAAATTCATATATTTAAAGCAGGCATGCACCACAGTTAACATCTCATTATTTCTGCACATTCAGGCCTTTAAACTATCCAGGTTACACCTTGATCAAGGACAGAACATGAGCAGTGTTTTTGTCCCAGTAGAAATTCAGTTTCTATTTTTAGACACTCAAACAATCACCACATCCTTCGGCTCTTGTGACCTTCAGTGACTTTGTTCTAAAAAAAAAACGGTCGCTTGGAATCTGGAAGCGCGGCACAGAGTTGGTCTTTTATCTACTGCCGAGAGATTTATTATTGAGGAGGAGATGATTTTCTGTTCAAATTAAATTTAGATGAAAGAATATGTGTATGAGCCAGCAGAGGGAGCACGTACCGTTTGCACTAATAGGTCTGAATTCAAAGAGTGAGAGGGATTAATAGTCCTCTGTGTGTCACATCAGTGAGACAGGAGAAGGGGAAGAAAGAGAAGGAAGCGAGGCAATTGGATAAATCAGGAGGAGGAGGAGGAGGAATAAAATAGAAAGTGCTGGCAGACCTGATGAATGTTACATAAGACAAACACTCATCAACTCTCACTTCCCCGCTCCCACCTGACAGCTCTGAAGACAATGTGAGGAAAAGGTCTCAAAACACAGATCAGCCCTTCACTTCCTCGCCTGGCGTTGACGTTTCCTGTCTGCTGTTCCCTTTCCTCTTTTTCTTCGCTCTTATACAAAACCTCTCTCCCTCTTCTCCATCCTTCCTCTGCCGGGGTCACGCTGACCTTGGCGACCGTCTAGAGGAGTGAAAAGAGAGATGCGTTACGACAAAATGAGAAGAATAAGGAGCTGGAAAGAGCTCATTGTATTCACCGCAGCAGCAGCATATGCCTCCAGTATAGTCTAGAGTAGAACAGGCTATTTTTAGACACACATGGATATTTTTGTATCTGTGCCGGCACTGAAGGAGGTAGAAAAATTCACTCTTTGGTTAAATCCCTTCTTTGAGATGAGGATTAGGGCAGTGAAATGCATAAAAGCCCGCGCACACAACTGCACGTGCTGCAATTTTTAAGCACAAGCGCGTGCGCGACCATGCTAAATATTCATGCAGGCTGAAAGAGGGGGAAATCAGGGATGAGACTGAGTCAGAGGAGAAACAACAGAGGTTTAATTGACTGAAATGAGACATGTTAATATTTTTCTCCCCGCTGCTTACGCACTAGACGTTTAACCAGGCTCATTTTACATGTAGCGCCGTCCGAAATAGCAGAATAATCTGCATGAAAGCTGAGGATTTTAGCTATTCTGATCTGAATGAATTAATCAACCGTGGGATAAAAACGGTGACGTCTCAGAACCAAGCACAAGAAGATGACCCAAGTGTGCATTGTATGCTTTTTCACCGCCTAGACGTCCTCTGATGACGACAAAAATACACGCACAAAAAACATCTCACGGTCACTCTATTTATCTCTTTGTGTTTGCATCAGGACACACACTGTGAAGTAGCAGCCTTAGAGGAGAGACTGTGACATGGTTACACAGTCATTCCACATTACAAAATAAAAAGAAAGACGCAAAAGTTGGCCTTATAATAGCAAAAGAACAATGATGTCAGGTTGATGATGAACGCATGAGAGCTTGGTATTCCTTCTCCCTCCTCCATCTCTCAGCTCATTTAACACACTTGATGGCAGTGGATGAAACCGGATTATATTTGACCTCCAAATCATTAAAAAGCAAAAGCAATTATTAGTATTTCCTCTTGGTTCATGTCTGGTATGTGTAGGTAGATTTCTTTGCATTGTGTGCACAGTGAATTTTTAGCAAAAAATCATTTTGTGTGTGATTCCTGGAAAACGGTCGCCAAATAATCCTCAGATGTTCAGTTGAATTGTCTCCTGAGATGTTAGTGAAATGTAGTGTGTAAGTAGTTATGTAAAGTGTGAGTGAGTGAGAAGGATACAGCCAAAGAGAGAGAGAAAGAGAGAGAAAAGGGGAGAAATGGATCTCATGCCCGTGCACACTACGGTCTGACATTATGAGAGCTGACGGCTCCTGTGTCTGACGTCTGATGTGTTCTGAAGTTCACAATGAGCCTCCGGTGAGAGGCTGGCTGAATCATCCGCAGAGCAGCGCAGGGATATTGAATGGGAGCGAGATCTGAAGCGGCTTTGGCGTGAATGTGTTTATTAAAAATAGCAGAGAATAGACGAGGTGGAACAGGAGAGGGAAATAAGGATGCTTATTAGTAAAGTTATACCTCAGGATTGAATGCTGCTGTGTTGTGGTTTTGGACACTCTGATCCTTAAAGTCCCCCTCGGCTCCAACATGAGATTTGCTTATTGGCTGTTTGACCTTCACCGTGCAGAGTTTGACACTAGAAGGCTGTTTTCAAATTCATCTCCTGAAGGGAGAAAGTTTCTCTCTGCTGAAGACGAGTACAAGCAGGATTTTCACAGCTTGTTTGGAAGACAATCGCAGTTCAACTTACGCAAGTGTGATGTAGAAATGTGAAGCCTCCAGTGCACACACACTGAGAGTGGAAATTATTATTCAAAGTAGAGGATTTTTAGTCTGAATGGGGATCTTTAATGTAAAAATACTCCATTATAGGGCTGCAACTAACGATTATTGTCATTGTCGATTAATGTGGTAGTAGGCAGTATGTTTTTGGCATCATTGGGCAAAAATTCCATAATAACCTTTCAGCATATTGTAATTCAAGTGTTCTGAGAGAAAACTAGACTTCTGCACCTGCTCATGGCTCTGTTTACAGGCTTTAAAAAATCTAGCCCGTGATTGAAGACTTTGGACAATCATTTCAGAGAGAGCGTTGCTATTGAGCGTTCCTATTGGCTGTGCTCCGGCTGGTGGGCGGTGCTTGGTATTTCTTCAACTGATTTCAACATGGCAGCCGGGTCACAAACGTTCTCATTTTACAGCTAAACAGTACACTACAAGATGTTTCTGAAAACATTTGAGGTGAGTAATAGGCATTACAGTAACAGAATATTGATTCATATTTGATAGTTTTGGTCGGAGTTTGCAAGTGACTGATAGTCGGCTCATAGACGGGGCAGCTTGACACACACAGCTCGGCTCTGATTGGTTGTTTTCCTCCGGTCTGAGAAATCTTGCAGATGACATTAGGAGCACCGGAGGACACCAGAGGAAACAGAGGACACAGAGGCACATGATTTTTTTTTCAGATTACCTGTCTCATGCACTACTATCAGGATATAGTGACCGTTTTATAAAAAATAATCTTTTTTTAATCATATTTGCTCCATTTCTACCCTCTGTAGCTTTAACCTGTCGGTTATTTTCTTGATTAATCGATTAGTTGTTTGGTCGAGAAAATGGTGAAAAATGTCGATCAGTGTTTCCCAAAGCCCAAGATGAAATGTCTTGTTTTGTCCACAACTCAAAGAAATTCAGTTTACTTTCATAGAAGAGTACAGAAACCAGAAAATATTCACATTTAAGAAGCTGGAATCAGAGAATTTTTTCAGAAAACGTTTTTTTTTTCTAAAGAAATGACTCAAACTGATCAATCGATTATGAAAATAGTTGCCGATTAATTTAATAGTCGTCAACTTATCAATTAATCATTGCAGCTCTACTCCAAAAGCGCTGAATTCACAAGTATTATCAGCAAAATGTACTTAAGATAAAAGTACTCATTAAGAGTATCATTATTTACTTTATGTATGATGTCATTGTACCATTATATGGTTGTAGCTGGTCGAGATGCTGATAATTCTAACCACTTTATATACCATTTGGTACATTTAAGATATTACAATTTATCATATTTTATAAGCTGATCACATTTTTTTGTATGTACAGTCTAAATCTGCAAAGCTGTAAAATAAATGAAGTGGAGTGAAAAGTGCAAAAGTATTAATTTAAAATCCCCTTATATTGCTACCTTTCACTGCTGGTTTTAGAGGTGTTTGATCTTTAGCGACACTCACTTTCCCAGTCATAGTACTTTACAATAAATGTGTGTGTGGATGAGAGAGCATTTATTTGCCTGACTGTGTGTGTGTGTGTGTGTGTGTGTGTGTGTGTGTGTGTGTTTGCATCCTTGGTGGTTCACAATCCATGTGTTATTTCTTGCACATTTTGGCTTTGATCTGAATCCGTGCCCTTCAAGCTTAACGTGACATTGTGATGCTTCTATATGTGTGAGAGAGAGAGAGAGAAAGAGGGGGATGGATGCTGGGGTGGGGGAGAAATGTGGGAGAGTAGGGGGTGAACAGAGAGCGTGCGTTATATTTTTAGCTCCATAGCCCCACATCAGTGTGTGTTTAATCGAGTGTGTGTGTGTGTGTGTGTGTGTGCATGTTTGGATTAGTGTCTCCAGTGTCTCGCTCAGGGGAAGGTAATATGCTTGTCCGAACGAGCTTCTTCTGTCACATTCGCATAGATGGTTTAAAACTGTGGAGTGAGCGAGAGCAGGAGAGAGAGCGAGGGTAAAAAAAGGGTGAGAGACATACGGACGGACATAGAGAGAGAGAGAGGCAGAGAGACAGAGAGAGAGAGAGAGAGAGAGAGAGAGAGAGAGAGGGTAGAGGGGAGGGAGGAAAGACACTGTAGGGGAGAGGATGGAATGAATAAGCAATCTTGCTTTTTCTACTCCTGGCGCTTGCATCTCGCTCTGATCACATGCATGCTTCCTCTCCCGTCTTGCGTATCTCTGTGTTGTTCTGATCTGTCCTTTGTCCTTGTTTACATATTTTCCCTCCTTTGTTTCAGTGTCCCTCCCCTCGTCCCTCCCGGCGTCCTTTGCCTCTAGGTCCTCCCCGTCCTCTAACCTCTACCTCTACCTCCTATGATACCTCCGCTCCTCTCCCTGCTTTTCCCCAAATGTCCTCTTATATTAGCCAATGACCCACTGAACCCTCTTTCCCTTCCTAATCACTCCTATTCCCATGCATGCCCGGAAACATACGCAAACACACATGCATACACTCACGTACAGCCGCACTAACACAGTTAGGGAGAAAACATAAAGCAAGGAGGATTTTTCTTTGCAATGGGCAACTCTGTAAAGTCGCTTAAAATTTTCACCAAGAAGGTAAGGTCCGCTCTGCTGTGGTCTTCCTGTAATCCCCTGAGTGTTGGTGCATGTTTGTCTCATGGTGTGTCCCCCTACCTGACCAAAGGTTACTTGACTGGACCTGTGCTGACTGAACCCTGTGTACTTTCTAACTACTAACAGGCTGTCTTCAACTGTTTCCCTGTGTTTTGTGTTGCCGGAATCCACGCACTTGGAAGTTTTTCATGATAAAGCTCGTGTCTCATGCTGTAGTTTCAGTCAATGTTAGGAATTTATAGTTCTGCATGTACTTTATGAGTTTAGAGCAGCGCAAATATGACATTTGCGTCTTATCGCATGTCTTCTTTTTCGATACAAGTTCCCTCTGTGCTCATTAGTGCATGGTTGCATTCCCTAGAAACCCATTTCAGCCTTTTAGACACGGGTCAGAGGAGCTGGCTGGTGCTGCTTGTGCTCGACCTGTTGGCCGATGTGATGTCGGTGAATTTGGAATCGTGTCACCAAACATTAGAGTCAGTCACCTTACCAGCCAGCGGAAGATTTCTACCCTGTTGAACCTGCACCTGCGGGATGTGTCCAGTCAGTGGAAATGTTGCAAACAGGTGTGCTCTTTCAACTGTATCAGCTTCTCAGCGAGGCTTTTTTAGACGACAACACAAGTTCGCAATTGAGGAACGACGAATTCAGAGCCGTTTTCGTAAAAGGCTCAAAAACCTTCGTTTCGTACAATACATCTCATACATCAGCTGTCCTCATCGTATCAGCTTGAATAGACTCTCAGTGCAGCAGGCAGACGCTCCCACAAATAGATTCTCCTTCACATCAGCAGCTGCACATCCTTGAGGAAGCAGCACAATATGACAAGCAACTGTTGATGCCATCTGTGCCAAAATGGGTTGGAGTGCTCGAGAAGTTCTTGCTTGACTTCAGCCTTTTTTTTTTTCTTTTGGTTATATAACTGCAAGCGCGTGGCTTCATAGTACTTTTCTGGCACGATATACCCACAGACAGCCCTGCTCCATGCATCACTAGGTCAGATTGCCCAGTGGGCATCCGTTCCTGTGGAGGGGACTGTAGGAATACATGAACTGGCACTAGGATGGCATGGTAACAGATGGAGCGTGAAGGTCATTTGTAGAGAATATAATACAGTGTTTATTTGCATTCATGCATATTAATGATTCATTAAGTTTGCGTGTAGATGACTTATGTTACCGTAAAAGCATTTGTAGACGGGTACTAGCTGTGAGATTTAAAGCAGCGGCAGAAACGGTCTCTTGGTAATTCGCTGTGACAGGGAGTCCACTCCACTTGCTTTTAGCTGGATTTTCTTCCACTGAGTTGGATGTTACACGGCGGTAATTGAAGACTTGACTGACATCTTGTTTTATAAGCAAGATGAGATGTTACTGCTGCAGTACATAGTCACAGAGCATTTTTCTAATAGTCTCTTGTGTTCTGCCTTAAGCCCTAAGATCAGGCAGCTGCTCTCTCTGATTCAGATATTAGTCAGAGCAATGGTTGGACCTTATTTGGCTTTATTTAGAGGAAGCTTGTTTTGTCCACTGGCGAGCAGCGATTGCCCGTTTTTAATTAACCTGTAGCTCTCTCTCTGTAATTGGGATGACTGCTGTGAGGACAACGTTTGCCCCCTGGTTGGTTGGCTAATGGGTGATTATAATGAAATGGCTGGCTGAACTTTCGCCTCGTCTTCTGGACAACACAATTATTCTGTAATGTGCACACACACAAAAAAAAAAAAACAGAAATAACTATCCCAGCATGAGTCGTGTTGATTATAAATACACTGTGTCATCAATCCTTTAACCCATTTGTGCCCATACCTGAAATTTTTAATTTCCTTTGGTGAAAGTGTTCTCTTGGCTTGCTTAAAAGCACAAATGTGAAGAAAATTTTTCTTATCATACCACTGGCATATCTAATATTGGACACATGGGACTACTGTTTTTGCAATAGAAACAGTAGTGCCTAAAGACTAGATATAGTATGATAAGAAAATGGCTGCATCTCAGAAACTAGAAGGAGCACAATCAAGTATTCGGTATCTATGAACTCATATCAAGTTGAATATCAAAGCTATGCAAAACATTTAATAAACACAATTTTAGCATTTTTCCTCATTTTCTAGAAATCCTGGCCATGACTATTAATAAAAGTTTGATTTTTCATGTGATCTAAAAATTTCAAAGTTGTACTGTTAGATACTTGCCCAAAGTTTGCCCATACCAAATTTCAAGACTTTAGACCAATGGGAACAAATGTTGTGGCATTTTTTCTCATCATATTAAATACAGTCTTTGAGCACAAATGGGTTAATTCCCTCATACCTCCAGAAGCTACCACATTTAGATGGTGTCATTAGTTAGAATCATAATGCTGTCACTTAAATGTGTACTTATGTGGACTCTGTTGTTTCTTACCTCTGACAAATTGGGTATTAGAGGATTATTCACGTTTATTACAACTTGGGTCTTATTTCTGTAGTTCTGACCGTCATTGCTATCAGTTATGATAATACTGTAAAGTCAAGAGCAGTCAGATAATCTAAACCACTTCATTTGGAGATAAAACTGCAAGTGGGTGCACCTGTAATGTTGTAATAATTGCTCATTGCACAGGAAAACTTTATGCGCACAACTATGGTAATTACGTTAAATTTGAACCAGGAAGTTGGTCTGTAAACTGTGATTAATGTTTACAACATACAGTTTGAGTTATAATTTTACTCCTTCATGTTCTCTTCCAAATAACTTTGGCTAATCTGTTAGGGGTGGGAATCACCAGAGACCCCACGATACGATCTTATTGCGATTTTAAACATTTTGCGATATGCTAAGTATTGCAATAAGATATACTGCGATTTATTACCTTTTTTTATTTTAAACCTTTAAGACTGAGCCTGAAAGACAGAATAGCAGCCGGGCCTGCCGTCGATTGTTAAGAGGTTAATAATTTTGACTTTGTTTTGTGGTGATGTTGGTGACTTCACAGATCTCAGCAACGAGTGACTAAATGTTGTCATAACTGTTAGAAAGTATGGTCAAAAGTACAAAACTAAGTCCACATTTTGTAATAAATCTTAATTATCCTTTAAGGCAAGAAAATATGCAGCTGAAGATTAAAGAGCAGTTATGTGAGGCTGTCAGTGTTAACTCCACCATTGTCATCATCTGTGATACATGATACAGAGGCTTGGTAGTGTTCTGTTGTGCAGGATTGTGACCTGCAGGACAGATTCATGGATGGCATCAGCTGCTTTTCATGACAAATTACAACCTCTTCCCTCTGACTGAGGAGCTTTCCTCCATCATGACTAACCTGACTCCACACCCCTCTATGACTGACCTGACTCCACTCCTCTCTTTTACTAACCTGACTCCACACCTCTCTATGACTGACCTCACGCCTCTCTATGACTGACCTGACTCCACACCTCTCTATGACTGACCTCACGCCTCTCTATGACTGACCTCATGCCTCTCTGTGACTGATCCGACTCCACACCTCTCTATGACTGACCTCACGCCTCTCTATAACTGACCTGACTCCTCACCTCTCTATGACTGACCTGACTCCTCATCTCTCTATGACTGACCTGAATCCTCATCTCTCTATGACTGACCTCACACCTCTTTACGACCGACCTGACTCCTCTCTATGACTGACCTGACTCTTCACCTCTCTGTGACTGACCTGACTCCTCTCTAGGACTGACCTGACTCCTCTCTATGACTGACCTGACTCCTCTCTATGACTGTCCTGACTCCTCTCTATCACTGACCTGACTCCTCACCTCTCTATGACTGACCTGACTCCTCACCTCTCTATGACTGACCTGACTCCTCACCTCTCTATCACTGACCTGACTTCACTCCTCTCTATGACTGACCTCACGACTCTCTATGACTGACCTCACACCTCTCTATGACTGACCTCACACCTCTCTATGACTGACCTGACTCCTCATCTCTCTATGACTGACCTGACTCCTCATCTCTCTACGACTGACCTGACTCCACACCTCTCTACGACTGACCTGACTCCACGCCTCTCTATGACTGCCACACATATGTTTGTCACCCCCTTCATCCTCCACCTCCTTGTTGGCTCCTTGTTGACTCCATGCTTCCACAGTCTGAGTCACGGTCTCTACCCCTGTCTTTGCCCCTTGCTCCCATGTCTGGCCCCCCCGCCCCTAATGCTGCTCCAGGACCAAAAGAAGAACTACAAAGCAGTGCAGTCCTGTGAGGAGGGGGGATCTGGGGGGGCCTATCTTGAGCCGCTAGTGGCCCTGGCCCAGAACGGAGCCAACATGCACAACGTGCTGGGGCCTGCGTGCATCTTTCTACGCAAGGGCTTCGCTGAGAGCCGGCAGGCTGTACGTAAGTCCAGACATTATCACGTGCATGCATGCCAAGAGATTAGCACACGACACAATACATGCACAATAACAGAAATGATGAATGTGTGTAGTAATCACCTCTCACTGTAACGGCAGCACTTACAGCATGTCAATAACCGCGGTGGAAATGAGATGATGGTGTTTTTAGAATATGAAATCTTTCCTCCTGATAGGAAGAATGCTGAATGCAAGGGTGTATGTGTGTCTGTGTGTATATTTATGCATGAGACTGCATTACTCATAAACATTGGTGGACATTAGCAGGATGGAGAATTATTAAAGCCGGGTTATGGTGATGGCAAAATGCTCCTTATATTATCTCTCTCCGTCTATTTCCAGCTGTGACAACACACGTCAAGGTCTTGTTATTAAAGAAAACAGTGATTTTTAAACCCTCAGTGTAGATGACCGCTGTTTTACTGACTCCTCTGATGAAGCTCTCACACGGCTGTTCATAACGGATGCAGGGGTTGAGATTGAGTCATTCTAATTCAGTGCACCGGCAAATAAAGGAACTGTCTCTATTGTCTAACTGTCTCTGCATCTCCATCTAATATTTTATACTGTTTCTGCTATTTTATTGCTATCCTAACACCTAATGTGTTATTTTTTGTGCCAAGAGTCTGCATGTTTTCTTGAGATGATCTCACTGATAAGCTCTTCCTCTCTGGCTGGAAGGAAACATGCAGACTCTTGGCACTCTGCGGCACATACCTGCAGTTACTTATTTTTTGTGTGAGAAATGCGGCATGATTTTAAAAATACCCGCAGTGTTTGGATCCTAACTTTGCGCTGTGATCCTTCACAGGACCGAGAGTTGAGGCCTGAAGAAATGGATGGTATGTCACATTTAGGAAAAAAAAGCTGTAATTGTCACAATAATCTCAAATAATTTCCACATCTCTCTGACATTGACACCCCGTCTCCCTCGCTCTCAGAGTTGCGCGAGGCATTCAGGGAGTTCGACAAAGACAAAGATGGGTTTATCGGCTGTAAGGACTTAGGGAACTGCATGAGGACTATGGGCTACATGCCAACAGAGATGGAGCTGATAGAACTGAGCCAGCAGATCAACATGAACTGTAAGTAAAACTGTGTGTATGTGTGTGCTATGAATTATTTCCCCCATTCTTCTGACAAACTACTTTTACAACCACTTTAAAGAACAGTGCCCAGGCTTCAGCATCACTATTCATCAGATAGAGTACAAGTCATGCAGTAAGTCTTGTCATGTTTTGTCTCTGAGAACACCCTGAAGGTTAACCCAGCTGCCTCTTTTCAACTTGTCCAACAGTGGGAGGACATGTTGACTTTGAGGACTTTGTTGAACTCATGGGGCCCAAACTTCTGGCTGAAACGGCAGACATGATTGGGGTGAAAGAGCTGAGGGATGCGTTCAAGGAGGTGAGGAAAGACATGGATGGATGGATGGATGGATGGTAGAGTTTATCGCAAAGGGTTACCAAAAGACTTTATGTCAGATAAAATTGGTAATAATCTTAAAAAGGACATATTATGCTTATTTTTAGGTTCATACTTTTCTTTGGGGTTTCTACTGGAACATGTTTACATGCTTTCATGTTCAAAAAAGCTTACATTTTCTCACACCGGCTGTGCTGCAGCACCTCTTTTCACCCTCTGTCTGAACTCCCCCCACTCCCAAAAAGCCCAGTCTGCTCTGATTGGTCAGTTGGCCCACTCCGTTGTGATTGGTCAGCCAGACCAAACTCTTCAGACTCCACTCCAGCTCCACTCAAACTAGCTTTGTTTAAGGGCGTGCCAAACTAGCCGCTATAGGCAGGTATTATGCAAATGTGTTACTTGGTGACATCACCACGTTAAGGAAGAAAAGGCGGGACTTCAAGCAAGGCGTTTCAGGCCGTTCAGGAGCAGTGTTTCTGTGGTGGAGAGTAACTCCCTTTGTAACTTTGCAGACCTTTTACATGCACAAAAAACTATATAACTCAATAAAGGAAAGGGAAAAAGCACAGATGCATAATAGGTCCTCTTTAAGGATGTTCAGCCAGTGTTTTGGTAATTTAGTGATGCTGACAGTCCAGTTGGTCCAAACTTAGGGATACTGTATATGTAAGAAAAGTGAGAAGAGAGTTTTGCTAATATTCTTATTAACTGTGTTTTATTCATTTGTCTCTCTTTCTCTCTTTCAGTTTGACACTAATGGCGATGGTCAGATCAGCACAGCAGAACTTAGAGAAGCAATGAAAAAACTTTTAGGACAACAGGTACAGAGCTGCTGGGAGAGTCTGTCCACCTCTCTGTAGCTCTACATCAATCATGGTGTCTGTCTGAATCTTGTCTACTTGTGTATCTTGGCTGAGTTTGTGCTAACGGACACTCACACCTTCCCCACAACCTGACTTTTTCAGGTCGGACACAGAGACCTGGAGGACATCCTGCGAGACATCGACCTCAACGGAGATGGGCATGTAGACTTTGAAGGTGAAGAATCCTACGCAGTGTGTGACACCATGCTTTATAGAGCCTGGAAATCAAACACGCTTACACCATACCTTTGTCTGCTTGCGTCTTTCTATCTCCACCATTCTGTCTCTCTCTTAAACACACACACACACACACACACACACACACACACACACACACACACACACACATTTCAAAGTAAAATCCCAACATGTGTGCTTATATTCAAGGTGAAGGGATGAAGGCAATAGGTCTGCCTGTCTGTCAGATTATCTCCATACCAAGGGATTATGGCACCTCATAGATTACTCACAGAGAAAAAGATGCATACAGGCTGTCAGGGATGAAAACATCAGAAAGGGCTGCTGTTCTCAGTAGCACAACTAAACTTACAGCAATAGTATTTCACATTTTCACTGCGTTCTACATGCAGTCCGTCAGCAATAATGTCCAAGCAACATTTGATTGAGCAAGATTGAAAACGAAAGTGTTCTTTTGGTGCGAGAATACATGTAGATCAGGGTGAACATGATCTTGATCAATGTGACTTTTGAGATTGGATGTGTGGCATTCGTAGTGTTCTGTTATGCAGGTTTGTGCCCTTGACCTTGGTTTTGTTAGTGTCCACCTGACAAATGTGCTGTAAGCTACTATTAGTGCAATATTCACTCTCATTTCAGCTCTGTTTTTGCTCTCAAACCAACTCCTGAGGGGAATATCTGCCAAATGCTCCACTGTGTACACCAGCTAGTTGCTAACTGTGTCTGACTGTTGTTTTGTGCTATAGGCAGCGTATAGTTGGGTTTTTAGAGCTTTTTCACTGAAAACAAAATGATGCTATGATAGCAGTGAGAGCGAACCAAAACACTTTATAGTTGCAAGCTGTAAAACCAAAACAATGAGCTAAAAGACACCAAAATGCTCGGTAGAGCTGAAGGGAACAGCAGAGTCGAGTGTAGTTTTGTCACGATGAGCAGATCATTTTGTACATTATATACAGTTTATACAAATATTGATCAACGCAGCTTTAAATAACTGTTATCAAGCTAACATATTTTTGACCATGCAAACAAAATATGATGTAAAATATGCTGTTTATGCTACTCTAGCTGATTATTATCAGTGGGCTACCTCTGGGTCTGAGAAGTGAAGCCAATGCATTCTTTCTAATAGCCAGCAGGGGGCAACTCCTCTGGTTGCAAAAAGAAGTCTGATTGTATAGAAAACTGTGAGAAAATGACCCTACTACTCACTTGATTTATTACCTCAGTAAACATTGTAAACATGAGTTTATGGTCTCAATCGCTAGTTTCAAGTTTTCTTCAATACAGCATGATGTTCATTTAGTAAATTATGGTCCCATTTAGAGTCAAATAGACCATAAAGCAGGGTATACTTTAAGGCGTGGCTACCTTGTGATTGACAGGTCGCTACCACTGCGTTGTCTGGTTTGGGAGTTTTCGTCTTTGAACGTTAACCCTTTCACAGTGTGTTTTCAGTTACTGAAATTTAATTAGAACTTTTTTTGTCACCAAAAAAAATCAAATTGAGCATTCGGTTGTACTTAGCTCCACCCTCTCGTGTCACTTCTGGTTGCAAAAAAACAAGATGACGAACAGGCAAAATGACAAACTCCAGGCTTCAAAATGGTAGTCCACAAACCAATGGGTGACAACATTCACTTCTTATATACAGTCTATGATTATAATTTTGTATAAACTAAAGAATCTTTTTTCTTGTTGTTGAGAGAGATGGTTGAGCTGACCTGAAGCCCAGTTTAGGTTCTACTGAGTTAATTAAGCTCTCTTTAGTGAACTGAATATAAATACTTGATTTAAGTCATGCTCATCCAGCAGCACAAAATCCCTGCTTATCATAAACATCCCTTTGGAAAGAATGGAAACTCGTATTTAGCAATCGGCTACTACATTTCTGACCTATTGGTACTGCTCCGCAAGAACAGTGGGGTTAGGTGATAGTCCACCCTACATCTCCACCTACCCACCAATACCTCTAGCATGATGTATATCCTATATAAAATATAAGGAGCAGTTATGCAGCATCATATATTTGATTGAAGATTTTTTTTTTTAACTAGAGCTTTGTAAAACAATTTCTCCTTTTCTTTAATCCCCAGAGTTTGTGCGGATGATGTCTCGATGAGTTCCTGACACGAGAGTCGACGTGTTAAAACGTGACATGGAGTCACTGTTGATGTGGGAGGAAGAGGAGAGAGACCGGCACAGACTACCGATGGATCTTGAACTTCTGAACTGTCGATGACCAAGAAAACAAAAAAACATATCAACCCCGCCCTGAAACTGCCACGCTGAAGCACAAAGGCTGACGACTACAGCCATGAGCAACACTGTTGATTTTATTATATGCTGCTGCTGTTTCTTAACAGAAAACAAAACCAACAGCTGCATTTATTACTTTTACAAAGTATATTTTGAAAAAAGCATATTTTCCTTTAGTAATAATATTTCTAATGCTGATGTGGCTGTTGACTCAGTGGGTAAAGGGATGTTTGAGTTAGTGCGCTCAAACACTAGGTTAATAAATGTAGCAATTAAAAAGACAGCAGTATGCCAGCAAACACCCAAACCAATGCAGCACATTCCTCCTTAAGCACAAAATGTAATATGGCAATATGGAAATATTTCATGTGATTCATGTCAAAGCTGTGCGTTTGTGTTTTGTGCATACTGTTGTTTCTCTCCACCATATACTGTAGGTTTATTATGTCCTGTAAGACAACCCTGGTTAAGGCAAGCCAATATTTGTTTTGTAATGATGTGTAATGTAGCACTGATGCAGTTCTTCAGACTTTAATAACATTATGCCTATCTTACTGTGATATATATGTCATTTTCAGTGTGCATAATAAGACTCCTTCAACTGCAAAAAATCCTGAAGGAACTTCTCTCTAGTTACAGTGACTTGCTAATCTTAACTGCGATAGATATGTTTAATAACATGTATGTTTTATTAATTCTGAATATTGACGGATCATCTACACCTTAACTCATAATTGTAGGTGATCAACGGAGCGTTATAACTATACATGAAAGAGAGATTCTGTTAATGCTTTAATTTGTATCAGAGAGCTTTGATAAATGTATTTGTTTATTGGGGTTTTGTGAGTCTACGGGACAGTCCTGAAGTGATTTTCACTTTGGCGCAAATTTACCTTTAATACCTCAAGATGAATTGAACAATCAACCTCTTCCATAAACTGCCCCTATAGCATAAGCTCTAATACCAATTTCTTTACCCTCTTTTACCCTCATTATCTATATTTTTAAAGAAGCAGCATTTGCCTCTTAATGAAAAAAGCCAAAGAAAGTTTACAAAAACATTATTTGAGTCTTATTCAGTGTAGTAGGTGTATATTTCTTTTAGAAATATGATCAATTGGATTATATTTTCAAAATGGCTGCTTGAAATGTCCCTCCTGGTTCCTGGCAGCTAAGTTATTGGTCTACTGTTCATAACTGGGACATGGGTTTATGCATGCTCTAAAGTTGAGATATTCTCCTAAAAGGGAAATCTTACTTTGTAATTTTACTTGTCTTAAGTGTGTAAAACTATGCATGCAAGAAACAACTGACATTTGTAGCAGGATCTATATAAAATAAAGGTTTTTATTGGAAGTTGAGCACAGAGGTAATGTCTGTAGAATAGTGTGTGTGTGTGTGTGTGTGTGTGTGTGTTGTCTTGCATTAACAATGTTGTGAGGACATGAATCTGGCCAGACAACACGTTCTCATCCCAACTCGTTACATACTGACGCTTTGTCGGACCCTTCGGCATCACTTTTTGCTCGGAGAAAACACATGCTTAACATTTTGAATTAAACAAAACCACTGGGTTTAAGAAAAAACATCAAAATGACTATGTTTTTACAGTGCAAATGTGACTTGACGTTGTAGGGGACACAAACGATCAGCTGTTGCTGCAGATGGGTTTACATTGTAGTTAATGGAAAGCCCTGTGCGTCTCATATCGACGCTAAAGGGTGCCTTGTACGGTGGTATCAAACGCCGACAGCTGTGACAAAGCGACGGTATTTGACACCCTGGGAGTAATAATGGGCTGGTACAGACAGCCACATTATGGGGACTATTGTCTTAGTCTATGGGGACATCTGGGAACAGAAAGTAGGTCCCCACAATGTAAACAAAACCCTTTAAATTGGGGTGAAGATTTTTTTAAGGTTAGGGTTATGCCACAATTTAGGGACAAGCAGTATTGGACAAGTCTATGATAATTTAGACCATAAGGGTTTAACTCCAACACAGCAGGCAAATGGGAGAATTGCGCAAAATTAGAAACCTCTTCTTAAGAAGATCACAATAAACTTGACCCTTGTATGACAATTTTTGGATTGATGGAGAAAATTAAGCTCCTCAAATCCAGCAGTCTGTAGGCGAGACAGAAAAGCCAAAATGAGCTTCATCAAACATTTCAGTGTGGTCTTTCAAAATGAATAATTTATTGAAATGTGGAATGAGACTCATAACAACAAATAATGATGGGGACAAATACAATTCTGACATTTACAAAAATCTGTTTAAGTAGCACGCTGGCAAAGTCTTCCGTAGTATTCTAAACACACAGGTCTTTCTTTAATGACTCATTTTGCTGAGTAAAAGCCAACTTGGCTTTTAACAGAAACAGCATAGGCCATCTTCACTCTCTAATAAAATCCAAATGCATTTTTCAGTGTTGATAAAGTGTTTATTATAGAGGATAAAACTTATAACAGCATAACAGCTTTCTATGTCCAGACAAACTGAATCATTTTTAATTTTAAATTAATTTCATTTTTTTCATTTCATTTAAAAATTTATTTCGAACATGTAGAATACAAAAAAATAAAATAAAAAATAAAGAAAAAGAATGATCATACCAACAAGTGGACAGTCAGAAACAAGTAGTATTTACATACAATGAAAAGCGTAAGAAAAATAAATTGTCAACACTTGATGCCTTGATTTACATATTCGAAAAGGAGTGAGAAGAAGTACAAACTTATTTAATCCCACCCCTTCTCCATAAGTCAATTATCAATTATTAACTAGCTTCCTTATTGAGCCATACATATTCTCTAATTACATTTTCCTGAATTTGTCTAACTATAATTATTATTTATAATTATTCTAACTATAATTATTACCTTTAATCTGTGTCATACAGAAATATAAATTAATTACTGATATTCAGAGAAATAGTGTATGTAGATAAATTCAATTTCTCTACATACACTATATTATTTTGTTGTTTAGTGTTAGTTGTTTTTTTTCTTCACAGATTATTTTTCTTCAAGGACAACTACGTCCCATAATATTTTAAAGGTTATTATTATTTTATGTTTTCCATTGGTACCACATTTGCTTATTTTAATCCAGTATTTTTCAACCATTAGTATTGATGGATACTAGAGGAGGAGGAGGAGGAGGAGGAGGAGAAGAAGAAGAAGAAGAAGAAGAAAAAGAAGAAGGAG